>BQNB010043784.1:0-45297 GCA_026074375.1 Tanacetum coccineum | reverse complement strand
AACCACCTCCCAAGTACTACCACCAGCTCACCCCTACTCATTCCCACCTTACCCTGCCCCTATAACCCTCTCCCTGGCACAAACACTCAAACCCGAGACCCCATCTATGGCTGAGGTTGTATGATAAAGTAGCACAAGGCAATCCAAGGGCTGGGAATTGTGTGAAGACTTTCTACACACCCAACTAGCACAATGTAAAGACCAAGAATGACTTTGGGACTTGTATAAAAAGAAGAAAAGCAAGCCGAAGTTCATTGCACCATGTTACACCCTTTTTTTTACCCTGTTTTAGTTTAAATGTATTTTATTTAAGTCTTTTTAGCAATTAATGTATTCAGTTCCTTTTTAAGAGTTTATGTTGTAAGTTTTTGATTTTTAATAAAAAAGTTAAGAGTTCTCTTGATATTGCCATTGTCGAAATTTGAAGTCTAATATAAGTTCTTCAATTCTGTTTAAACTTGTTTAAGAGTGTGTTAAAGTGTTAAATCACTACCTATAATCACCTTTCTTAGCTTCCCTTAATAAAAATCAGTTAAAAAAGGGTTTTTATATATTTAAGGGGGTGTTTGGTTTAGTATGAAAATGGGTCATTTTGGGTTTGGTATGGGTCAAGCTCACTCAGCCAACTTTGGCTGAGTGTGTAGGCTTTATTAAGCCACCTTAATCACTAATTTCAGTTTGAAAATAAGTTTTTAGGTTTCCTTTGATATTCTGTCAATTTTCAATAAGCAAAAATTGAGCTTAAAGGCTCAAGCTGCTTATGCAGCTTAAGCACACAAATTTTGTGCTTGTTGTGTTGTTTCTATGCACTTTAACCAAGCCCTTGTTCTGTCCCTTTGGTTTGACCAAGTAAGAGTCAAAAGTTAGTGTGCATAATTTTTGAAAGTAACCATTTTTAAGCCACATAATCAGCAGCTTTTTCTTAACCTTAGAAACCCAAGTTTTGAAAATAAGCTCATTTGCCTCCCCTCTTTATCTGTTTGTGCTTTGTTGTGGCTAAAAAGTTCATTTGTGCTTATTTCATAAGCCCAAAATAAGCCTTAAGCTCACTGCCATGTTCCCCTGGTGCTAGACCACACTGTTAAGCCCTCATTTCTAGCTTATTTAGAAACTAGACCCTAGGATTTTATGCCTTTTTCATATAGCTTATAGGTAGTGCTATTAGGTTTAGCAGCTTAGTTTAATTAGAAAGCTTATTTAAATAGCTTAATAGTAGCTTAAAAGTAGGTATTTTTCTGTTTTCTTTTAAAACTGTTAACTTAGCTTATTTAAATTCCAGCTTATCTTAGAGCTTATTAGATTTCCATAGTTTAATCTTAGGACTCCCCTAGCCTATTTATCTGTTCCCTATAAGTTATAGCTTATCTAGTTAGCTTAAATCCCAAAAAGAAAGCAAAATAAGCTAATAAGCTGCTGCAGTCCATAAAGCTACTTTTCTAGCTTATTAAGCCAACAAAAAGCATAAGTGCTTTTACAAAAGTTACTCCCCTTAAGCCCCTTTACAACTTTGATTCTTTGGCTTTTTGATAATAAGCACTTTGGACTTGCCTTGCAATCGGGGTCCACCTCAGGGACCATTTGTGTAATTTTATCTTTCATAGTTATAACTGTTAGTCCCTGTGGTTAGTTAGCCTGTTACCCCATTAGTCCTTGTGTCCTTCCACTGTTAGTCCTTTAGTTATAACCACAGTTAGTTTATTTAATTTAATTAATATAAATTAGGTTTAAAATTAATTAGTTTAATTACTTTGTTATAATCAGTAAAAATTTGGCATTTTTATATTTTTAGAATTGTTAACCTTTTTCTTTATTTTAGTTTATATTGTTTTCAGATTTTTTATAACTTTTATTTTTTGTCTTTTTCTATTTTCTTAGTTTTTAATTAGTTTTAAATCTTCTAAATTCTATAAAAAATCCAAAAAATTAATAAAAAATATTTTTTCTTTTTTTAAAATTTTCTTTTGTCATTTAGTATCTAGGAAAAATATAACATTTAGTGTAGGTTTAATTTGTCTTAAATTTCAGTTTTAGACCCGTTTTTACGGTGCGGTTTTACCCTTTCTTTTCGTTTTACATTCAAACGACCTCCGTTTTTATTCTAGTTTTTTTTATGTTTTCAAAATTATTTAATTAGAATTTAATTTTGATTTTTAATTTAATTTAGCATTTATTTTCTTAATTTTTAGTATTTAGGTTTCACGATACCTGATTCTGTTCCCCGTATTTAATTTAGATTTAATTTTAGGATTTCCCAATAATTAATCTTATTGCTTACAGGGTTTAAGTTCTATCCATATTAACTAATTTTTGTTTCCTGTAGTTTTTAAGATCCCCATTTCCTTTGCTTGTTTTCCCGTAGATTAAATTAAGTTTTATTTAATTAATTTTAAGTTGTAATTATATCAGTGTTCCCATCATGTTTTATCCAATTCATTCAAATTCTCATCAAACCAGGATAAATTTCAATTGCAGCCTCGTTGGGACATACGACCCGGGAATATCTCTTCCGGAATCTTTTTATAATTGATTTGATTCTTATATATTTTATTTCTAAGTAGGTCTTGACTTTTTACCTTGGTCAAGGGTGAAGAGTTTGGATTTGCCTAGTATTTTATATATATACTATCAGACGAATCAGCTACTTAGGCAAACACATAATCAATATACTTTAAACACTTGCGTCCAATTTATAAAACAAAGCATGTTTTCACCCCAAATAATAGTAAATCAGTAAAACTGTAAAAAGTGGGGCTATGAACTCACTTGAGTTACAGATAGTTCCAAATAATCACAAATAAAAGTCACGCAAAACGTTTAGATGGCAACTATTTAAATTAAGGTCGTATAAGTTACGAGTTACTTTAATTAATAACATGAATTATCTTATAGTTTGTTAATTCTAGTACATTATCGTTCGGGCTATCATAATTAAAGAGGTCATGACATAACGTACGAGGAGTTAGGACACTTTAAATCGTAAATCCAACAACTCGTCGATACGCCATCCGAAGAGGCCTCATTATGAAACTCCCTAGTATTATAGCACTTTTGATAACCACTCACTGTCTATTATTGCATAATCACGACTAATTCGTTTAGTAAAATATTATTTATAAAGTGAAAACGTTTATAATAGTATTTTCGTATAAAAAATGACCTTTATTTGGTCGTTGTAAGTCCGTTGCTCGCGTTTTTTTACGTACAATCTTCGTTAGTTAGTAAGACGGTGATCCAAATATTACATTTTCAGTTTTTTAAGAATCTGCGTATGAATAGTGTTTTTACTGTTACAAACAGCTATTACTCGTTTTTACGTTTTTAAATTAGCGGTTAAAACTCGTATTGTAATTACTTATTCGTTTTAATCCCGATTTTAAGTGATTCCTTCGAGTACGTTTTGTTTATTAAAAGAGGTATTATATTTTAGAAGTTTATCCCACTGCTGAATAGTGCTATTTTATGTTCATATTTTATAAATTATTTTATAAACTTTAATTATGGTAAACGTCGGTAGTTTATTCGTTTATTAGTTCCGATTTTACGCGATTCCTTTCGAGTCGATCTCGTATAATTAAAAGTTTAGATCATATTTTATGATGTTTTAAAACATCCCTTTCAGTACTGAATAGTAAATTTTATTAAATAATAAGTTTTTATAAAAGGTATTTAACGTGTAACTCGTTAATTAAGTATTTTTTCGTTATAAATGGTTATTTCGAGTTTCTTATCATTTTAGAATCGTCACGAGACGTATTATTATTATTTTATGACAAACCCACTGTATGAATTTCGGATTCAAAACAAACCCTAAGTATTCATGTGTATATCTTTATAAAAACCTTGTTTTATGTATTATTTAATTTAGTAGGTTTACTTTAAAAAACCTATAGTATTTTTTAACATATGTGTGATATTATAATAAATGTCCCAAGTTTCATCCATAGTCCTTTATAATGTCATTGTAACAAGTTAATAATTTACTTTCCAATTATTTTCACATTGTGATGATTAAGTAATCTTATAAAACCTAATTTAACCTGGAACTGTTAATACTTAACCTTATGTTAAACATACTTTTACATTCATTTTTCCATGATATATTATTAACCATCTGACATAAGGAATAAGTTCATAAAATTCATAAACATAGTGATAACTCATTTACATATTAAAGTCCTTAGTGGTGATTTAGTCTTAAATCTAACATATATAACTAAAATCATAATAAATAAATGTAATGAAGAATTAGGAAGTACATTAGGGGAATGATGTATGTGATGAGACAATAAATGCTTAACCGTGCTTAGACTCAAAACCAAAGCATGCAAGCTTATTAAACCCTAGGTTTGGTTTTGAAACCCCTAATCTTCCCTTTTCTTCTTTTAATCTGGCAAATGGTGATCCAAGGTTTTTGAAACACTTTTGTATGCCTTTAGGATGATGTGTAAAGGGTTGTATGGATTGTATAATGATTTTGTATTGGATTTCTTAAGGAGTGTTATTATGGGCCGTGGGTTTTGGAAGAGAAAGGGAGAAAGGAAAATGTGATTTTTTGTAAGTATTAAAGTGTAGTGAAACCCTTATGCATGCATTTGCTATATATAGGAAGAGTATGAGATTTATTCTAGTTGCAATGTTTGACAAGAATTCAAAAGGGGAGGGGTGTGCCGTGGGTTCAACGGGACAAGGAAAGAGGAAAAACAAGGCCTTAATGCCTTGGTTCTTGGTTCCTCTAAATAAATGGGAATTCATGCTCATGATTTTCAAGGAGGGTTTTTTCCTTTTTTTATTTTATATAATGTGTTTGTTACTTGTAATATTTTTATAAAAGAAAGTATAAGTAAAATTTTAATTAAATGTAAAGGTGTATGTTTTTATATAAAAGGTTTACTTTGTAATGTCTTGGTATTTTGTAATGTAATTGTTATCTGTGTTAAATCATTATGAGATGTGTTATAAATATATACAGTGCTAAAGTTTTATAAACTTTGATCATTGATTATAAAACGTAGGTTATTGTTGAACCGTACGCTAATTTTTAGGGTACGGAAAAACTAATTGTCCATTTATGCGTGAAACGTAAACTCTTGTCACGTATCCGATAAAATAACTTGTGAAAACAAGTTAATATTATCTCAAAAATAATTACTTAACCCTTGTTTGAAGTAAACACTAATTGCTGATGCCCGTTTACGTTAAACTGATCATTTTTAGCTGAGGGGGAAATTATTTAAACGTAAAAGATTACCATTAAAACAAAGCGTACAATACTAAAAATAAATGGTGACTTTATTAACATCGTAACCATTCTCCTTAAAAACATGGGTGTGTTATAGTCTCCCGGTTAGATGAGCCTTGTCCTTAGGCTTAAGACGCCAGCACTTGACGACGGCACGGTCTTTGAGGTACAGATGTGGGTATTTTCCGGAATTGATCTTCGCATTTCCATTTGTCAACTCTGGCATCTCTTGGAGTTACATCGAACCTTGGATAATGGGATACGGCTTCGATTAACCGTTTTTAACTTCACGATCTGTGATTCTTATAGGTTCCTCGCAAAATGAAGCTTGTTCATTCAATATTGAATCCGTGCCAACGGAACGGCCGCTAAAGGGGTTCGTCGGCTTCCATGACATTCTTTAAGTTGGACTCGTGAAATGTATATGAACTCTGCTCTGCTCCTCAGGATGCTCGAGTTCTGTATGCAACGTCCTCTCAACCCTTTTATTAACCTTGAAATGTTTCAACAAACTGGGATGGGATTTAATTTCCTCATTTGCCCAAAACGTACAAAACCCCGTTTCCAAGGCGAAACGTTGTGCATCTTTTATCTCCAACCTCAAAACTCATCGGCTTACGATTCAAATCAGAGTAGCTCTTTTTGCCTTATCGACGAGCGGCTTGCATCCTTTGTTAACTTTGAATGATTTTCATCGTCATCTCTTGACTAAACTCTGGTCCGGTGATGTTGAACTTCTCCAACCTCAGCCCAACAAGACAGGCGAACGACATTTTAAGTTAAAGTGCCTCAAGTGTTGCGCCTTTAAGCTAGCTTGATAACTGTTATTGTGTGAAAATGACTAATGGCAAATGTTTAACCCAACCATTCCAAAGTCGATAAAAATGCTCTAAGCATTTCTTCTAGAGTTTTGAATGGTTTTTCTCGCTTTATCCGTCAGTTTGCGGTATGATATGCCATACTCATATCTAAACTTGTACCCAAAGCTTTCTGAAGTGGACTCCAGATAATTTGATTTGATGCGAACTTGTGGGTAACGCTTCACAAATAATCGAGACGGTATTCCACGCTTGTTATACTTCCTTTAGGTACATTAACGCTAGTTTCTCCAGGGGCAGTTTCTTTCATGGGTATAAAGATTGCGGACTTTTGTAAGACGGTCAACGATATTCATCCCAATGGTGTCATACCCCTTGTGATGACTTAGGAGCTTGTGACCAATATCACATCGTGATATTGTTCCACTTCATTGTGGGTATCTCGGGTTGTACAACCAAACCCGATTGGTCTCTGATGTTCGGCCTTAACTTAAGCACGATCATGTCAAGCACTTGTAACATAGGGTGGCGATATCAGCTTTCATATTGGGGCCACCAATATAGTTCTTTACGTTGGATACATTTCTCGGAACCTGACAATGGATCGGAATACTCTCGATTTTTGGGTACTCGGGCATGATCACAGTCCGGCAAATCGTTTATAACAGGTAACCAACTCCTGCCAAGGAGGCATAGGGTTCCATCCGTACGTGGTTCCAAAAACTTTTCCGTTCTAAAGTGCTCTTTGGAAATTTAGGCATTTACAATCGATACCTCCAACATCCTCATTTTTTATGTTCTCTGGTTTCGTGCTTCAGTCTAAGCATTCAAGATTTGCTTAGGAAGATCCAAACTAATAGTCATGACTAAAGCTCGAACTCTTAACGATGGTTCCCGTTCTTTCCTGCTCAAAGCATCAGCAAGAATTTGCCTTCCCTGGGTTGATAACGAATATCACAATCGTAATCTACTAAGCAACTCTAACCATTGGCGTTGGTCACATGTTCAATTCCTTTTGATTAAGAATATGCTGTAAACTCTTATGATCAGTGAACAACGTACACTTGGTACCATACAGATAGTGCCTCCAAATCTTTAGAGCGAACACTACTGCTCCAAGTTCCAGATCATGAGTAGTATAGTTCTTATCTTGGATCATTTTAATTGGCGTGATGCATAAGAATAACATTTCCCTTTGCCATCAAACACACGCCCCAAAAACCTTGATCGAAGCATCGCTGTATACGATTAAAATCATTCCTTCCTGTGGTAAAGCAGAATTGGTGCACTACTTAACCCCCCCTTACTGCTTCAATATCAGGAACGCTGCTTCTTGTTTTGTCCACCCCACTCAAACTTGACCGTCTTTTGAGTGAATAGATTGGTCATTGGTTTGGCGATCTTGAAATCCTTCAATGGAATCGTCGATACTACCAGCAGACCTAAAAATGAAGAACTCTTCCGTTGGTGTCTTAGGACGATGCCCGCAATCGCTCGGTTATGAACGGATTCGATCTGGGGGTGGATCATATGAATGCCTTTTATTAAAATCAGTATTGACTGGGGAAACTGTACCTTGGGAATCCAAAATTCACACTTGGAAAATTTTGCATTACAACTCCTCTTCTTCAACATCCAATATTATCTTTAGATGCTTTCGTGTATTGCTTGTTCTTGGAATAGATCATATTATCGGTCAAATAAATTACAATTTCGAATTTGTCCAGATAAGGTTTGCACATCGGTTCATGAGGTCCATAAAACAGAGCGTGCATTGGTTAAAACCAAAACGGCATAAACATGGATTTTCATAATGTCATATTGAGTTCTGAAGGCAGTCTTCGAGATGTTTCTTCTCGAACCCTTCAATGGTGATAATCCCTTGACCTTAGTTGATTTTGAGTAGACACTCGACCCTTCCTTTTGTAGATTTTGACCTTTTTGCCTTGGTTAAGGGCATTTGGTTGAGATCTGCATTTGTGTTAATATATATATATACTATCAAACGAATCACCTCTGTAGTCTTAATCCTAGCACGCAATGAAGCATTTTCTGCCTCAGCAATGTCTGCCCTAAATCTCAGAGCCGTCAGCTCCTCCTGTATGGGCACTCCTAATAAATGCTCTTGTATGCCTCGTATAGCCTCCCCGTGTTGGGCTTGTGTCCTCACAATGGCCGCTGCAGGAAAAGCAACTGCAGCGACAGGCTCTGGGTGAATGATATCTACCCGGATATCGATCGGGTCCCCAAGATTCTCCTCAGCAGAGACGGGAATAGTGGATGCAGCCATAACCTGCACAAGCAAGAGTTTATATAAATCGTCTTTATATGAAACCATGCAGGATGCGTGCACTATGAAAGGTACACATGATGTACGATGATGCATGGTGAATGAATATGCACACATGGCAGTGATGAAAATGCGACATGGCGAAATGGAATGCATCATGGTATGAATGGACGATGGTATGAATGATTGGTGGTATACATGAATGATGTTATGAATGAATGATGGTATATATCATATAAGATAGATTAATGTTTAGGACATACGAGTTTATAGTATACTTTGTCTTTAAGAATGTTCTAGTATTTATATAATAACTCCTATATAAATAAGTGTAAAATATACGCAAGGCAGTGTAAGTATATATATATATATACATATATATAAGACCAATAATAATATACTTAATATATTATAAACACGTATGTGAACCATGCAGCATCTAGTATACCTAACTAATGCAACAAGTAATGTGTGAATGAATGGCCCATGAAAATCCCTTTGTATGATGCAATGTTTGAAAACGGTTATAGTCCAAGTAAAAATATTTGACCTGGTTCTCTATAACCTTGGCTCTGGTACCAATCTGTAACACCCCCAAAATGGGTCGCAGCGGAAATGTGTCCGGGGGCGTTACTTCATAATACAACAGCTCAAGATACAAGAGAACGACCTCTAAATGTGTCGTTTGAAAAGTAATCTCGTTGATTTTCTTGAAATTGATATAACATTTGTCCCGTAATTGCATCACAATGAAAAGCTTAAAAGTAATACAACGAGATTTGATCATTTGTATGTAAGAAGAAATCCATGAATGAAATCTTGTCAAATTTAGACTCCAATGCACATTAAGTAAGCCAAGCATCTAATTCACCTGAGAAAACATGCTTAAAAGTGTCAACATTAAAGTTGGTGAGTTCATAGAGTTTTGTAAGTATAAATGTAAATGTTGGAATCCAAAGATTTATAAAGTATGTATGACCATTTCAATCCTTATAATAATCGCCAAAAGTGTAAGAGTAAATGTAGAACCAAAAGAGTTTAGTGTTTATTGCTTCGCCGTAATATAATGAAAAGTGTTTAGAAATTAGAAATGTTCAAAAAGTAGTATGGACAGTGAAATCGTTGATTTTCCAAAATGTATGGGTCTACTATAACAGATACAGTACCACATAAATAATATCTACAGTTGCGCTAAGCTCATGACACTGAAGCTTGACATCTATGTATGCAATTTAATGTAAATAAAAGGCCCGTGTAGATGTTCAAACCCATAAACATCCAAATTGCTCTGACATGTATGCATTCGTTGTTTCAGTACTGTCGAAACTAGTGAGAGCTACTCACCCGAACAGGGATGTCAATCCCAAATAGATCTATTTATACACTCACGCTTCCTCAACCGGTCCTCCGGTCAAGAATTTAACAGTTTATGATAATGGGCAATGGTGGGTTATGCTACTTAGGCACATGTAAACAGGAGATGATAATCGAAAACACTTATGTCCAATAAAAATTTAACCATTGTATTCGTAAATAGCTTTGAGTACTTAAATCCATAAGTAGAAAAGAGTGTGATATAAATCAAGTAATTGAGTTTGTAATGAGTATGTAAACAATTTCGTAAACGTGTATGCAAATGAGTATGTGACAAAGTATGAAACAAAGTTTGTAATCAACCATGTAATTGTGTTTGTAATGAATTGCAAAATCTAGTATGTACACCAAGTGTGTAGAATAGTATGTAAAGGATATTGTAAACGAACATGTAAATAAGTTGTATTGAGCATGTATTCTCTCCCGAGATTTGTAAAGTAAATGTAAAACAAGTGAAAGAGGGGCTATAAACTCACCGTAAGTGAATGATTGATTATCTAATTCAAATAAGTGAATCGTCTCGGCAATCCGAATGCAACCTAATTAATTATAGGCCGTATGAGTATAATGTATTATATATAAATAAAGCATCACATGTTATATAGTCACACCACCACCTAATAGTTTTTATTAAATCTTTAAAAGTTAAATTAATAATTAACCCGTACTTTGTTAAATAAAAGTATATGTACTTGTACTCGTCAAGAAAAATGTTATTTTTATTTACCAATGTATCATTTGTAAAAATATATGATTTAATGTTTTTATTAATTTCATAATGATATTTCATTATTAATTTAATTGTTTTATAAAAATAATGTATAAAAATATAAATAGTACGCGCGATTTTGAAACCTCATATCTTTATCGTTTTAACTCCGATTTATATGTTTCTTATGTCCACGACTTCGTATTAAGAAAATTTATCAAAATATCATATTTATAAAAAGTAAACCCCTGATGAACAGTAACTTTTACTGTTCATTACAGTTTATAAAAACTGTTTTTATAGAATTAATTATACGTAACTTGTTTAAATCATAACTCGTTCATTATAATTCCGTTTTTCAAGTTCCTTACATGCTTACGATCGTCATGAAATGTATTATTTTAAAAAAAATAAAAATTTTCCCAGGTACTATTTGCTACAGTAACTTCGAATTGTTTTATAACTTTAACTTATTTTTATGTATTAATAACTTATGTAAATTTTTACAAGTCCTCTCATTTTAAAGTACACATCTTATATATATATTAAGCCCTCTATATCATAATATGTCCATATTGTCCAAAAAACAAGTCCAACATATTTATTTAAGTCCATGAACTTTATAATTAAGTAAATAATCAAAACTTAACAAATAATTATATAAACTATTCAACACTTGTAAACTCTTATTTTAAGCATATTGACATATGGTAGATGTTATTTTTATCCCATGAAAAATAACCTTGTGTATGTACATACATGTTTTTACTTTGTAAAATTCCAAAAATAAAACCTAGGTGGTGATTAACATAATATAACAAGTATATAATTAAGTAAATGAATGAATGAATATTAAGTACTTTAAATAGACCTTAAAGTGGATGTGTAGGATGAAGAACACAAGATATAAACCTCAACCAAGCTTCCAAAATCAAAACCCTAATCAAGAAAACCCTAGATATGTTTTCTTGATAATTCCTTGTTAAACCCGAATCCAAGCTTGTTAACACCTTGAGTAACCTTAGTGATTCCTTAGAATGAAAAGTTAATACCCTTGGAATAGAAAAATGTGCCTTAAAAATCAAAGATATATGGAACCCAAATTATAGTAGTGTATGATGAGGGTTTGCGTGGTTTAGAGAGAAATGGTATGCTTTGAGTTGCTTGCATGAAAGAGTATAAGTTAGTTACATAGGACTTTCCTTTTATAGTGCAAGAAAACCCTAAACAACCTTAACATGAAACTAGGGGATTGAAGGTGGTTTAAGGACAAGGTCAAAAGACCTCTCCTCCTCCCTATGCTATCCCACGGCTGAAATAGGGGGGGAGGTACATGTGATGAGACAATCTTTAGTAACTTGGGTCTAAGGTACATTAGTGTAAGATTTAACATGTGTAGAAAAGGGGTTAGTGGAAGTTTGGTATTTATTTCTTGTGCAAACACTTAGGTCCGGTTTTAGGGAGTTGTAAGTAAACAAAATAAGTTAATTTTGGGTATTGGGTATAAGAGTGATATTTGTTTGAGTGTAGATGGGTAAAGGTGCTTCCGTTTATGTCTGAATGTAATTTATTGTGCAACATAAGCGTTTTACGTAACCAACAAAAATAAATTATGAAAAGTTATAAATTATACTCTTAATAATCATATAATGCTTTCTTGATGTAAACTTTAATTTGTTTGGTGTCCGTTTATATTCAACGTTGATTTTTAGTTTACGCTATTTAACTATAAGATAATAATTAAAAGCGAACGCGTAAAACTCTAAAAATAAATAATGGAATTTATTAAAGTCATAAATAACCTGAAAATGAGAAATGTTACAAATTTACATTCCCATTTTCAATGCGTAAATTTCCAACCGCACCAAAGATAGAAAATTACACAAGACTCGGGAAATACAAACTTTACACTTTAAGCAACTAGCAACTGTAAATTAAACTTAATCTAACAGGGTAGGTTAAGGTGTAAGGGTGTAACGAAACAAATAGTTAGTGTAAATTCCTAAAGGATTGGCTCTACGGGTTGTTCTAGTGGATCATCACTCTAAAGATGAGAGTGGAAAAGGGTTTAAACGAGGAGGTTAACTAACCGGTGTAGTTAGTTAATAAGCAACATGTAAAGACGATTTGGGTGTAATCCTAAAATTTACCAATTTAAACAAGTTACTCCATCTAAATCCATAGTACTTATCATTGCAGTCTCGAGTAATACCAAGCCAAGTTCTAAAGTCTACAACATCACCGATACACTCATATTTTATGGAATTTGGGTAAACATTTGGAAACGGAAAGGTTAAATCCTCACAATTATCTAACAAGGGTTATTGTGTGCGGGTTATGTATCAAGTAATTTCACAAAAGTATGCTTGAAATTTTATTAAATTTGAGCATAATTTAAGCATTTTAGTGTGAAAATTAGGACATGTAAACATTCTAATTCCATCCCCCCACTTGAATTATACAACGTCCTCGTTGTATATATATAAAACATTAAATACAGGAATTTAAAAAGAATTAGAATGAGAAACTCCCCTGATATTTGCTCGGTAGATTCTCCAAGTTGCGTTTATGAGCAAGATTGTGTGCTGAAAAAGCGTCTAAATCCTAGCACGAACAACACACACATAGAATTCCAGAAAATATGCATTCCACCAACTTCGTCGATATTTCTTTCTCGAGGTCCTATATAAAATATAGGAAGAACAAGTGCATTCCTATCTTGGTACCTATGGTTAATTTAAACTAAACTAAACAAACTAATTACGGGTCAGACTGGTGGATACGGCGTATCAGTTTAGTGAATACGCCGTATTCAAAATCTGACAATAATGTTTTTAAAGTGCAATAAAATAAAGACTGATAACGTCCAGACAATCAATACGCCGTATGGTATGGGGCAGATACGCCGTATTGATGTATGGGAAGACAAACTCGATAAAATTAAATAACAATCCGGGTTGTCTCTTGGGAAGCACTTTTGTTTACAGCAAAGTCTTTAAGTTAGACTTTTCTTCAGCTTCCTTTTGCTTGAAATTATCTCCATTCTTGCATTTGTTGTTAATACCTTGCTTGGTTCCGTAATATGAACTACGTTGCTGAACTTACTGCTAGGCTTTGTTCTAGCATGCACAAACAAACTAAAAAGTCATATCATGACATATACATTTAAAATGCTAGAACCTGTTTTAGTGTTAGATACATCAAGATATGAATAATAATAATAAATGTACAGATAGATAAGAAGTAAGAAGGATCATGAGTCTGGCTGCTGTGGGTCCAGCTGAGTTGTTGCCTCGCCAGTCCTCTGTCTGACGCGCCTCTGGTTGGCATATGGTTATAAAGGGTCTCGTGAGAATATGGTGTATAGTTAACTCATGCCCTGTCCATCATCCGTCCTAGTCCAGTGGTAACCCATGTACTAAATCTGGAAAAATTACAAGCCATCGCGTCAATCACCTCGCGCTGCTCAGTCAATGCTCCACGTATCTCATGCATGCCCTTCTTTAGTCTGGCCATCCTCTGAGGCATGGTCCTGGCAGGAGCTGGTGGTGGTAGAGGTGGCTGCTAAGGTGCATGTACGGGTGCCAGAACAGCCTGGTCACCCTCGTCAACAGCAGGAGCATCCTCAGCTACAGCAGGGACACCTCCTATGGCCACCCAGGCCCAAGTATCATCTAGCTGCACATAAATCTGCAGCCTCACTAGCTCAGCCATATCAATAATCTGAAGCTCAGGGGTAATAACCGTCAATCCTCTGAGTATCTCGGCAGTCAGGAGCCCAAAATGCTCAGCCAATCGAGCTATAAACTGCCCACCAGAAATATGCGCCTCGCTCTTCCTCCCAGCGGTAAACCTCCTTAGATATCAGGCTAACAAGTAAGGGATGTTGACCGATCCAACATCCAGCCCTTTTAGATAAAACAAATCAGTCACGGTCACATTCTTAGTTTCTTGACTCCTCCCAGCAATACCGTGTGCCATCATCCGATGGCAAAGTCTCAGAATCGGATCTTTGATCAAAGTGTAGGAAGGGGGAGGTCCTAAGAAATCTCCATCGGTTGAAATATCCATCTAATCGTCATGTAGATCCCCCTTCCTACGGATCATCCTCTCCCTCTCACTCCAGTACCTAGCAAAAACGAGGGACTCTATCTCCTCCCCGGTGTGTAATCCTAAGGCCAGAATAAACTACCTCTAGCTCAATCATCCCTTGGCTCCACCTAATTGAAACTGAATAGTACCGGGAGCATCAAAATCAAGTAATACCTCTCCAAATCTAAGCGTGCTAAGGAACTCCAGAATAAGCTCCTAAACTAGTGGTCTCCTAGTACTAAACAGTCTCCCCTAAGCCTGACTAGTAAACACGACTACACCGGCCTCATTGCGGTGCTCTATCGCCATAGCAAATAAACCGTCCCTCAGAAGCTCGGGCATACCCTAAAAATCTACAACCTGTACCCTGTGTATCTCTCGACTGTAAACCGTCAATCCTCCGAGTATCTTGGCAGTTAGGAGCCCAAAATGCTCAGCCAATCGAGCTATAAACTGCCCACCAAAAATATGCGCCCCGCTCTTCCTCCCAGCGGTAAACCTCCTTAGATATCAGGCTAACAAGTAAGGGATGTTGACCGATCCAACATCCAGCCCTTTTAGATAAAACAAATCAGTCACGGTCACATTCTTAGTTTCTTGACTCCTCCCAGCAATACTGTGTGCCATCATCCGATGGCAAAGTCTCAGAATTAGATCTCTGATCAAAGTGTAAGAAGGGGGAGGTCCCAAGAAATCTCCATCGGTTAAAATATCCCTCTAATCGTCATGTAGATCCCCCTTCCCAGGGATCATCCTCTCCTTCTCACTCCAGTACCTAGCAAAACCAAGGGACTCTATCTCCTCCTCGGTGTGTAATCCTTAGGCCAGAATAAACTACCTCTAGCTCAATCATCCCTTGGCTCCACCTAATTGAAACTAAATAGTACCGGGAGCATCAAAATCAAGTAATACCTCTCCAAATCTAAGCGTGCTAAGGAACTCCAGAATAAGCTCCCAAACTAGTGGTCCCCTAGTACTAAACAGCCTCCCCTAAGCCTGACTAGTAAACACGACTACACCGGCCTCATCACGGTGCTCTATCGCCATAGTAAATAAACCGTCCGTCAGAAGCTTGGGCATACCCTAAAAATCTACAACCTGTGCCCTGTATATCTCTCGACTGTAAATCCTCTCCAACCTCGACTCAAAATCTGCTATATCCGAATCAGTATACTCCAACTCCTCGTACCTAAGAAATCGATGTCTCTACTCACGCGGTGGAAGAGCCATATTTGCAAAATCAACACGGAAAGCACAAGAGTATAGAAATTTAAACCTTCTATTCTGAGAGTTGATACGGCGTATTCATAAGTGGCGCCATATAGGGATCTATAAGTCAATACGCTATATAGATTTTAGTCAATACGGCGTATGGGTCTAAAATTCAGGATCCTTATTTTACTCAATACGTCGTATTCATTTTACTGAATACGTCGTATTGATGTTTTAAAATTGGGTAAAAATTAGTCAATACGTTGTATCTATGTGAGTGGATACGCCGTATTGAGTCTACAGAATGAAAAAGAAAGGGGGTTTCCCCTATTTACACATTTTAACCCATTAAAAACCTTTCAAACTTCTAAGACTAATTCAGGGGGGGTAAAGGAGTCCTAAAAGAATCTATCTACGACATTACACAAAATCCGCGAAACCCTAACCCTAATTAAATTCAAAATCATAAATCAAAAGAAAAGAAAGGGGTGAGACACATAACGTAGGATTGAGATAAAAGAGTGTATGACAACGATAACAAACGATCTCCAAGATTTGGTTCGGTAAAAATTATGTGTGTGTGTGTGGAGTGAAAGTGTGTGGTAAAATTAGATATGGCGTATTAAGTCGGTTTTATACCTAAACTTGATACGCCGTATTGATGTTTGATTAATACGCCGTATAGGCAGATTTCGTTGACTTAGTCAACACAAGTTAAAAGTAGTGGATACGCCGTATAAGTTTGACCCTAATACGCCGTATCCAACCTTGGACACCAATTTTCATATAATAAAGCAAAGAAAACGTACCTTGGCCTTCGCAACATTATTACACAATCACCATCCTTATAATACCGCTTAGGGTTTAACGGAACGCCAAACGGTGCACATAAATTCATAATGAGATAGAACAGCATTCTGTTTGTGTAACATTTCCAAATCATGATTTTTATACATAAGTTTATGACAAAACTTCCCGTTCTGAAAGTTTTAGTGACTTTATCGTGACTCATTTCAGAAAGCACATATGACCCTTGTATATTTTTATTATCCACTGAAGACTGTACTGTATCGACTTCATTATTATCATTATCTTTTTCTGATTTTAAATCATCGGGATGAATAACGTTGTCCTTTCAGCAACACAGCAACATCTTTTCAGCAACAATCCAACTAAGTTGGCTTTATAGTTTTTGGCAAACTACCAGCCATCAACGGATTTGATGTTCCTTTACTAGTAGTCGTTTGCTCTGGGATAGTTAAACTATTAATTTAAAAAAAAAATATGGTGAGTTATTTTTCACCATACCAGTTTTTGGTAAACTGTTAACCATCAACGGAATTGACTTGTCTTTACCAAATACCATTTGCTTTTGGACTACAGCCAATGCTTCATTTCTATAACATGGTGCATTGATAAACCATTATAGTTTTTTAGCAAACTATTAGCTATCACAGATTTGAGTAGTCTTTACAAGAAACTATTTGATCTTGACTAGGCCAACTCTTCACATGAAGCAAGGTGAGTGAAACCCTTACAATTTTCGGTAATTTGTCAAACCATAAACGGATTTGAGAAGTTCTTACCACAAGCTGTTTGCTTAGGATTTTTATAAAAAAAAGCCAGTTCTTATGCCTATTAAGCATGGTGAACTGATGACATTTGTTGTGTTATGGTGGTTAGCCAACAACTCCAACTTCTCAATTCCATTCACAGCATCATTCTTCATCAATCTGTTGCTTAATAAATCTTATCAAATCAAGAGCAACATAACTTTCTCTTTCAACTTCTAAACCCAGATCAAGCATTCTTTGCAATAACTCCTTAGAGAGAGGATATCTTCTTTCAACTAACATATGAATAACAATCCCATCTTCAAGCTCCAGAATGCAAACTCCAACAAGCTCATTACAATCTCCAAGTTGATAATCTTCCAATCTTGTTGATTACTCCAGAAATCACTTTGATCATTTTTTTCAATTGAGGATTCCATCATTATCTTCAAGTCTCCCCAAAGAATTAACTCAAAATGTAATTTCTGAGTACTGTTCCATCATCAATTCATACAAATGAAATAAATCCTGCCTATCAAATATATGAAGTACCTCCATCAGATAGTTGAATGCCCTAAAATTCCCATTGGCTCTGTATAAAACAAGATAGTCTCCATCTGGTGATGATACCTTGTCCAATCTAGCAATGACAGATTCTCATCTCCCAATTATCTCCACCTATCATAGGTAGCTTCAAAATGTAACAATCTTCAAGCACTTTTTTGTTCATCATCACTGTCATCATCTGATTGTTTTTTCTTGCCGGGCGGCCCGGTTGCTTTTTCCTTGCAATCATTTTGATATGACACTCTTTCTTTTCTTCGTCCTTCTTCTTCTTTACCTTACTCCTTTACACTTTCTTTATTGGAAGACTAAATTCCTTTTCATTCATCTCTTTTATCATTCTTTCATCTTCAGCAGACCCAATTGCAATGAAATCTTCATCTGACCTTTTTATCTTTTCATACAGAGCTTGTATTTCCTCAAACTTCTTGGTTTTCAACTGAGAGTGCTGGTAATTTCCTACATGCTTCAAGTAGGTCATCATTTGATTTCTTCTAATGATTCGCTTTGTAGTGTGGTTTATTCCTAATAGCTTCGTCTTTGTTGAGCAAGAAAATTTCTTTGTGCAGCAATTGTGTCATGAAGGAATTTTGCTCTTTCTTCTACTGTGAATTGCTCTCTTTCTTGTTCTTGAAGCCTTTCAGCTAAAAGCCTATCAGCCTCAATTCTTGCCTTTATATCATCATAATTTCTTATGAGAGCATCATTTGTAGCTTCTTCCGTCCAGCCTTTTCTTTTCCTTCATTCTTCTGTTCCTAATCCTCTTGCAACTTTTTAGCCATCTCTTCATCATAGCAAGTTGCTTAAACTTCTTTTCAACTTTCAGGGAATTCCCTCAGATTCAGTTGTCGACTCACTTCCTCTTTAATTTTCTTCTTCCCTTTATCTTTTGGATCAATCTTTGGAAGAGGCTTTAATGTCAGTAATGATCTAGTTGAAGTAGGCCTAAGTCTCTCAATCTCTTCAACATCCTTAAACTCTACTCCTTTCTCCTTTTCTCTTGAAACTGCTTTAGCTTGGCTCATGTTGAGAAGAACCTGAGCGATTGTTTCATCATCTCCAAACATTGTAGAAGTAGGTGTTTGAGTAGTTTGAGTAGCCCTTCTTCCTTCAGTTTGATCATCGATACCTTCATCTGTCCTTTCGGTACTATCTTTTTCCTTGTCGGTACTAACTTTGGATCCGTCAGTACTAACTTTTGGTGTGTCAGTACTAACTTTTTCCTTGTCGGTACTAACTTTGGATCTGTCTGTACTAACTTTTGGTATGTCAGTACTAAACTTTTTCTGGTGTAGTACTAAGTAATCTTCAGTATGACTCTGCATTTGCATTTTCCATTTTTCATTTCACTCCATCTCTTGACCTCCCCACGTCTTGAGCAACTTCAGTCTCCATATAATCCATTGTATCTTCAGGAATCTCATCAAATAATGAATCTTTATGAACTGAAGGTTCACCTTTGGCAGACTTCCTCCCCTGTTTGGATACAGACTCTTTTTGCACCCAGGTTTTCTTTAAGGATCTCTTTCCTGCCAATCTTTGCTTTAAGGAAACACTCTTCATCCATGCTCTGTGGTGTGTGATAACAGGTTTGGCTTGCTTCTTGAGCTTCTTGATATGTGCCTTCAAGCGCTGAATTTCCTTGGCTTGATCTGAAACCTGTGTACACAAAGAGATACATAGATCATAGACACTTTGGAGTGTCATGTCACCCTCATTCCCTGAAAGGGATTTATCACTGGATAAATGACCTCCTTGATTCCTATCAGAACTTTCTGAAATATAATCAGGAATATGTAGAGTAAGTGAAGGTCTAGGTGATGGGTTAGATGGAGGCTTAACATGTGCTTCACTTAGGTGAGGAGGAGAGGGTGTAGGTTGTGGTTTAAATGGTTTCTCTAAAGTAGCACCCTCATCCTCAGTAGATTGTACCAACATAGAAGAAAACAAAGGTGTGACTTTCCCCAAAAAATGTTTACCCTTTTTAACCATAAAGGAGAAAACTTTACTTGTCAAAGCATTTACAAGAAAATGATCTAAAGGTACTCGTACATTGACTAGCTGTTTATCCAAAAAGATTGAAATAAAACGTGGATACATTACAAACTTCTTCTTTGCATCTAAATGTCTAAGCATACCATCAAAAATTAATTTAGAAAAATTATATTTCTGATTAGATGTTAAACAAATAACAGCAGTGGCAATGTTAGTAGGAATTTGATCCCAATAGGTGCTTTTTGAGCTAATACAATGATTTATTATATGAAATAGAAACCTCCATTGTGGTGAAAACAAAGCTTTGTTAAATGTTAACACAGTTAAATCCCCCTCATAACCCATGAGTTGTATAGCATCAAAGATAGCCTGATTAGGGAGTGAGTCTATCCTATCAGCATCATCAAAAAGAAGATCACTTCTTATTGATGCTTCAGAGATAGATACAGGCTTGCCAGCTACTTTGGCAGTAATGTACCTGATATTGTTGATCATTTTGGATTTAGCAGACATCCAAAATTGTTCAACAAATGTGGTAGAGACTACTGGACTTACAATTGAGAGCATGAATGAATGTCGAGCTTCGCGCAATGAAAATTAATTAACTTCATGAAACTCTGCATTGCCTTCAGTCTTTTCTAAATAAGCGACCATATTGTGCTTAGGGCACGATTCAAGAACAGCCATGGTGGTTAAAGTATTGATCGTCGGTTGAGAGAGAGATTAGGGCTTGTATTGAAGAAAAATATGGGCACAGTGAATTCGTAAGTGAAGTGTGCAATGATATGGGTTTATTAGATATGCAGACCTAAAATCAATGAAACGTTTCAGTTAAACTTAGTACCCTTGGCGGATATTTTCTTCAACGTCTCCATAACGGTAACTAAACTTTGCACTGTGAATACTACTTGTGCCAATAAAAAAATTAAACAGAGTTTGGCAATAGCATTATTGCAATACCGTCTTTATCCTTCCTCATGGACTCTTGAAACCCAATGAACTTCTTGAAATTCGTCACCGATGGTTAAAAATGCTTCTGCATACTGAACAGTTCATACAAACTATACAACAAATCATATTGCCTCCCCTTAATTAATGCAGCTTATGGATTGATCATTCCAATAGTAACAACCAAGAACTGGAACCTACTAACATCAAATGCCATGGTTAGAAGATCAGCTACATTATCATCAGTGTGGATTTTAAGCCCCTGTATAAGTTCTTTCATAAGCATCCCTGAGTAGTTGATGCTAAATGGCCATATGCTTTGTTTTGGGAGTGATATACGGATTCTTGACAATGCATATTGTACTCTCATTATCAATGTAGATCTTTGTGTTTATGAAATTGAACCCATAGTCTAACATTTGATTTTGAATCCACAAAACTTGCCCACAGCAGTTGGCAGCAGCAACATATTCTGCTTGTAGTAGAAGTAGCCATAATGGTCTGCTTTTTTGCAATTGCCAAGAAATAGTCTACTGCCAAAGAAATTGACAACACTTCTTGATTTTCCTGTCAAGAATTTGCTTCGATAGTTGGATTCACTATCTGAGTAGGCTTCCAGGTCAAATAAGGATACTCTAGGATACCAAAGACCCAGTTTGGGTTTGCCCTTTAGATACCTAAAAATTCTCTTAACAGCACTTAAATGAGAGGTCTTTGGAGTGACTTGAAACCTAGAACAAGCACAGACTACAAACACAATATCAGGCCTAGAAGCAGTCAAGTACATTAAAGAACCAATCATGGATCTATAAAGATGGACATCCACGTCACTGGCTTCCTCATCCTTGACTAAAGGCTTTTGGGTCTCAATTGGTGTACTAGTAGTCTTAACATTGGACAAAAGTCAAAACTTCTTTAGGTTTTCTGCAAACAAAAAACCCCATAATTTTTTTTTTTTTTCCCTTTTGACTATTAAGATTCCATTTGCATTCTGGTGGACTAGTAATCAAGAAAGATGGTGAGCTCTTCATAAGAACTCTTCTAAAATCTTACCCTTCTCATTAAGACCACAACATTCATTCACACAAAAGTTTTCTTTGTAGAACCAAATATGATATCATCCACATAAACTTGTACTAATATGATATCTTGTTTGTCCTTTCTTAATGAAAAGAGTCTTGTCAATAGTCTCTTCTGTATCCATGTACAACAAGAAAGGTAGATAAGTGCTTACCAGGCTCTAGGAGCTTGGTGTAAGCCATAGAGTGCTTTCACTACCTTGTAGACTTTCTGAGGATACTTAGGATCTATAAAACCTGGTGGTTGAGGACACATAGACCTCTTCTGATCTCCCCCCCCCCACACCCCCCCCCCCCCCCCCCCCCCCCCTCCCCCCCCCCCCCCCCCCCCCCCCCCCCCCCCCCCCCCCCCCCCCCCCCCCCCCCCCCCCCCACCCCCCCCCCCCCCCCCCCACCCCCCCCCCCCCCCCCCCCCCCCCCCTCCCCCCCCCCCCCCCCCCACCCCCCGTCCCCCCCCCCCCCCCCCCCCCTCCCCCCCCCACCCCCCCCCCCCCCCTCCCCCCACCCCCCCCCCCCCCCCCTCCCCCCCCCCCCCCCCCCCCCCCCCCCTCCCCCCCCCCCCCCACCCCCCCCCCCCCCCCCCCCCCCCCCCCCCCCCCCCACCCCCCCCCCCCCCCCCCCCCCTCTTTCATCCAATTTTTCCATAAAGGAAGGCACTTTTCACATCCATTTGATAGACTATAAAAGACACATGTAAGAGGGCAAAGGCTAAAAAGATTCTAATGGCTTCATTCCTTGGGCGCATAGGAGCAAAACCTCATCATAATCTATCCCTTCACTCTTGCTATGTCCTGAGCCACAAACCTTGCTTATTTCCTGTCCACAACTCCTTCTCATCCTTCTTATTTTCTCCAAACACATTTTGTCCAATTGCCTTTCTTACGCATAAGGAAAATCTACATGAATCGACTTTTTGAATCTTGAACTGCAGCAATTTTTCCTGCATATCATCAACCCAACTTTCATCTTCAAGTGCTTCAGAGATCTTCTTGGGTTCATGTTGAGACAAGAAACAAGTAAATAAACAATGCTGGAAGTCCTTATGATTATTTCTCCTTTGCTTTTGAACATAACTTACAAAAGCATGGGCTCTAGAACTTTTAGTCACTTTACTTCTTGTTTGAACTGCTGATTGTGGATCTCCAAGAATTAAAGTTGAAGGATGAAAAGAGTTTATCCTTGATGTGGGAATAGGACTGACATTCACAACAGTTTCTAAATTTGTGAAGTCAGCCACTGCACCCTCATCATCATAAGATGAATTGGTAAAAATACCATCAGTAGGAGTTTTATAAATTTCCTCAAGTGCTGGTATTTCTGAATCATCTTGGTCAGGATTGGGTAGATCATTATTAGTACTGGCGGTACTAACTAGTGTGCTAGTAGTATTAACTATGTTAGTACTGCTAGGTTTAGCAGCTCCTGCTTGTAGAAGCAAATCCTCAGTTTGTTAAGCAAACTCCTTCCTGAGAGATCCTTTTCTTGCCTCTTAAGTCTTTCAAGTTCATCCAAAAAGACTTGATCCTCCTTATCTACTGGCTTCCCATTTGTCTTTAAATCAGGATGTTTGTTAGGTGCATCACCTGCATCCTTTTCTATTGACCTCTTGACAGTTGAGGAATAAGAAGACCATATTGGCAGTACAAAGTAGTCTTGAGCAGATTCATCTTCTTTTTCAGAATCCCCTGCATCAATAATGTCTTCTATAACCATGCTACTTTTGATTGCTTCTTGTGGACATGCATGTTTGTTGCTTGGTTCTTGATCTTACAAGTTCGATATTCATAGAATCAGTTAAATAATCAAGATCAAATAGCCAAGTTGGTCATTTCCCTGCAACATTAGGTTTATTCTCTAAAAAGGTGATATGCAGGTTTTCTTCAACTCTCTTGGTTTCTAAATTGTATACCCTAAAAGCCTTGCTTTGTAGAGAATACCCAACTAAAAACCCTTCATCTGTTAACAATCAAACTTTCCCAGATGGTAATGGTATTCTAGATGGTCAACATGGCTGGTATTCAAGATGGTCACATGGCACCCAAAAGGTCTTATATAGCTTATGATTGGTATTTTACCAGTTATAAGTTCATAAGGTGTCTTGTTTTGAGGCTTGGTCACTAATACCCTATTAAGGACATAACAAGCAGTACTAACTGCTTCAGCCCAAAAAGTGTTAGGTAAAAATGAATCTGCTAGCATTGTTCTAGCAGCCTCAATAAGAGTCCTATTCTTTCTCTTAGCAACTCCATTTTGTTGTGGAGTTCAGGCATTACTGTATTCCCTCTGACTCCCTTTTGACCCACATAATTCAATAATGTCCTTGTTCTTGAATTATGTACCATTATCACATCTAATAGTTTTAGCCTTTTGATTTAATTGGTTCTCTATTTGTCTTATAAAGTCCTTAAGGATTCCACTAGTTTCATCCTTAGTTCTTAAAAAGAACATCCAACTAAACATGCTAAAACCATCAGTGATAACCAGGCAATAAGTCTTATGGTTTATGCCTCCTTACAGATGTGGGACCAAATAAGTCCATATGCAAAAGCTGTAAGGGCTGACTAATAGAGCTCAATATTTTGGCCTTACAGGAGGCCTTGTGTTGCTTTCCTTTCAGACAAGCAACACAGGTATGGTCATTTTGAAAAATCTTTGAAGGTAAACCTCTTATAAGGTTTCCCTTCACAAGTTTGTTTAAGTTTTTAAAGTTAACATGACCCAACCTCCTATGCCATTTGTTAGATTCATCAACTGTGGCCTTTACAATCAAACTAGCTAAACCTCTAGAAGGAACAATGTTCTCTAAGTTGAAACTGTACATATTGTTTTGTCTAGGGATTATAAGTAATACTTGATTTTCATCAGGCAACTTAAAGTCAGAAGACAACACAAGACATTCAATGTTAGTGAAGAGAACCTTGTTCTTCTTGTCACACATTTGTGACACAGAAAAGAGATTGAAATGCTGTAGTTCTTTCATAAAGCACACATCCTCAAAATCTAACTTTCCTGTTTTTATTTTACCTTTACTAGTTATGTAACCTTTACTACCTCCAAAAGCAATAGGGCCACCATTATAGTCTTGATATTCAGCAAGGTAGGCCTTGTTTCCAGTCATGTGCCTAGAACATCCACTATCAACAATTCCTTTGTTCTTTAAATCTCTTTGTGGATTATCTTGCACATCAAATAAGA
This sequence comes from Tanacetum coccineum, assembly GCA_026074375.1. NCBI lineage: Eukaryota > Viridiplantae > Streptophyta > Magnoliopsida > Asterales > Asteraceae > Tanacetum > Tanacetum coccineum. The sequence goes on along the minus strand of BQNB010043784.1, from coordinate 20,229 downwards.
GAAATTAGTTTCTCTTAGGGACCCAAGCCATCTTGGGCTTGGGTCTGCCTTGTGGATCTTCAGAATTAGCACAATTTTCAGAATTTGATCCACCATTGTATTTGGAGAATTTGTTCCAGTAATGTCTTTTGGGTCTCCAATTACAACCTGCTGAGGGCTTAACAGCAGTTTCCCTTTTGCCCCCAACAGCACTAACTGCTTTTACCTCAGCAGTATTAACTTTTTGATTTGAAAAATTTGTTCTTGGTGCTGTTGTTCTATTAAATGGCCTTCTGATAGGTGAATGAGACTTATAAAAATTATTTCTTGGTCTGATTTTATTCACAATGGGTCTTGCAGTATTAACTTTCCTAGTTGCTGCTTGACTAGAGAGATTTTGTCTAGCAGTATTAACTGGAATTCTACCAGTTCTAGTTAGTACTGCTGTTGGAACAAACTTGTTTTGGTGATTCAATCTTTGCACATTGTTCCACACTGGTCTATTCTCCCCTTGACCAGTACCCTTACCCTTCTTTTTGTTTAATTCAACTTGTTTAGCCATTCTTTTCTCATGAAAATCACAATCTTTAATAAGATGACTAAAACTGCCACATACAAAACATGCCTTTTTAGTAAACCCATATCCCAAACCCAACCTTTTGGACATTAAACCATTCCAGTCTCTCTTGTTAGCTCTAGGACTTATACTATATGTTTTTTGTTCTTTAACAGTTTCCCTAGGAGTTTTTACATGCTTAACAATATTAACAAAAGTAAAACTAGGTTTTTCCTTTTCTTTTGAAGGTTGAATCACATATTCATCATCATTGTCTGACTCATACTCCTCAATGACAGGAGCATCAAACCAAACTTTAGGTTGATTAACAACTTTGGGTTCAACTACAACTGGTTCAGGCACAGATTCAAGTGTTTCCGCACTAGAATTAGACTCATAAGAGTCATAATTACTGGTTTAAGTATCAGATTCAATAGTGTTAGACTGTTTTGGACCATATGTGAGCATAGAATCATCTACTTCTCTAACAGGTCCTGAAGGCATGTAATTTCCTGTCATTGAAGGGGGAACTGCATGCATGCCTTCAACATTTGCAAATCTATCAAGCACATGACTATCTTCTACATCACTTGACCTACTGTCAAATACACTTTGAAAAACTTCATTTTCATAACTTAAGACACCATTATGTACTTGATCTCCATACCCAAGCCCAAATTTGTCCCTAGTACTCATCTGACTATTTAGCAGTTTACTAAGGCCTTTAGAAGAGCTTTGAAAATTCTCAAGTTTAGTTTTTAGTTCTTCCTTTTCTTTTACAGCTTCTGCTAATAGTTTCTTATGATATGTAAGCACATCAGTTTTATCATCTAAATCAATTTTCATAAATCTAATCTTTTCCTCATACCAAAGTTGATTTTTCTGATGAGTAACTAATTGAGCTTCTACCTTTTTAAAGCTTGAGTATAGGCTTGAATTTCTATACTAGCATCACCAAGTTGTTCTCTTTGTTCATCATATATTTTTTTAGTTTAGCATATGATTCCATACATTCTTTTGAACAAGATGTTACCTCAGTGTCTGATCCTGAATTGCTGTAAGCCATCAAAGTAAAGTTCTCTTGTTCATCCTTTGCATGACCAGTCTAATCAACACCTTCTCCATCAAGAGTTACCAAAGCTTTAGGCTCCTCCTGTTTTCCAGGTCTCTGCCCATTGTCTTTTGCTCTATATCTAGTGTTCCCTGCATCTCTTCTTTTGCTTTCTTGATTTCATTTTGATCTGCATTATCTAGCAAAGTGCCCTGTATTATGACAATTAAAGCACTCAACCTTGGTCTTGTCAAAGCCAATTGGTTCCTTGGCATCAAAATGCAGCCTTCTCCCTGTCTTCTTGTAAAACTTCTTCAGTCTCATAGGAGTCATGGCTACTTGCCATTTCAAGTCCATCTCCTCTAAATCAAACTCATCAAGCTGCTCCAGATCTTCATGATCCAAATGTGGACCACTGGATTGGTTAGCAAAGAATGAGTACATGAGTTCATCAGTGTATGATGAAGAGTTTTCCCTTTGTGAGTTGTAGCCAGAAGAAGTAGAAACACCATAAGCAGTACTAACATCATTAGTACTGCTAATGCTTTCAGAAGAAATAAAGGCGACATTCTGTGCACTTGAAGATGATCAAGTAGAGCCTTTAACATCAGACTCAAAGATTATAAGATTGTTATAGAGATCATCAAAACTAAGACTGCCACTCCTGGCTTAGTCCTCATGACTAAGGATACTTGGGACCAGGAAGAAGGTAAAGAACTAAGGAACTTCTGATTGGCATCTTCAATGAAGACACCTCCACCATGAATCTCAAGTTGACTCAGAAGACTCTGAAACCTGTCATAACCTTTGTGCAATCCTTCTGAGTTGGACACAAAAAAACCTTCAAACTGTTGCTTTAAAATGTATTTATGCATCTTCTTTGATTCATCATTGCCACCAAATCTGGATTTGATAGCATCCCACATATCTTTAGCATCAGTCATCTTGTGAAATTTTGCTAAATGGTCTTCTGGTAAAGCCATAAGCAAGGTGGTCCTTGCTTTTCTTTCTCTTTCTCTGGCTAAAATTTCTTCAACAGTTTTAGGAGGCAGAACCTTTATTACTCCATTTGTATCTGTTGAGACACTTACAGGACCATTTCCCTTTTGTATGACTTCCCATATAGGATAGTCAGTATGGCTCAAGTAATGTTCCATTTTCATGGCCCAAATGTCATACTCACCTTTCTTCAGAATAGGGAGTTTAATGGTTGACACAGTGTGAGGGGCTTGTTGTGTTGGTGTTTGTGGTGGTGGTGGTGGTGGTGGATTTTCATCATCTGATCCTGCCATTGAATAGATCAGAAAGGTAAAGGTTTATAACTGATGTGTTTTGGTTCTTCTTACTCAGAGTTTCTCAACAAGCTCTGATACCACTTGTTGATCCCAGTCTGAATAGATCTTTCTAGCCTGTTAAGGGTGGTAGCCAATCTGGATAGATCCAAACTAACTACAAGAGAAACAATGACTATGAACAATATAAGTTATGCGGAAACTAACTTATACTGCTAAGAAGAACAATGAATAAAACAGAACTTTGATTACTATTAATCTGCTAGGTTACAGATCACTAACTATGACTATTTGTGAAACTTGTATATGAAACTTATATATCTAACTAATGCCGTAGGGTTCCTTTTATACACCAAGGAAAACCCTAATGGGCTTACAAAACGTGTGAAGAGATAATGCATATCTATTCCTATAATAACTCATGCATATCTCCTAACAGTACTAACTAGCAGTACTAACTTACTACTAACAGCACTAACTATACTGGCAGTACTAACAATGTACTGGCAGTACTAACTATTTATAACTAACAATACTAACTACTTAGTCTATTTTCTTGAATCTTTAGCATTCTTCATTAGCAGCACTAAGTAGAACTAGCAGTAGTAACTTGTATAAGTAGCAACACTAAGTTGTAGAAACTTTTGAAACCCAACAATGTTGGGCGGAAACAAGGCAAGAGAAGGGAGAAGAATTTTCAAATTTTGATATTTATGATTATTATGCATGTGTAAGTATATATATACTAAGGTGGTAATGCATAATGCATGCATGCATGAGCTAAACCGGAAAATTCAAGCATTTATGTAAAATTTGCAAAACAAAATGTGTTGACTTATAAATTATCTTTATAAAAGTCATATGTATAAAGTTGCCCGTTGTAAGTGTTCAACCCTCAACACTTAGAGTCCGTCATGGTATACGTCCGTTAGTTTGGTACCTCCGAAACTAGTAAGCGTTACTTACCCGAATGGGGATGTCAATCCCAAATAGATCTATTTATAACACTTGCGTTTACACATAGTAATTAACAATTCATGATAATGGGCATTGTGGGTTATCGGTACTTAGGCATATCCATAATCATATAAAAATTTGTACGTGCGTCCGATTGTAAAACAAGAAATGTATCTCACCCCAAGATTTGTAAAGTAGTTGTAAAACAAGTAAAATGGGTCTATAAACTCATCTCAAGTGAATGTAGAGTTTCGGGAATATATAAGTCAAGTGGAATGTCGCAACAAATCTAGAACACGACCTAATTAATAATGGGTTGATTTAGAATTATTCAAATGAAGTGAAGTGATGCAAATATAATTTTATAACCTTATATCACCACCTATAAGTTTGCGTATTAGTTTTATAAGTCAAAATAACATTTACGTCAAGTTCGCCATTTTTATTCCTAATTATACACTTTATAATTATTTCCAAGTAAACAACTTAAATAAATCCTAACTCGCTTGCTTATTTATACTTTTGAAAACTTCCGACATGAGTGAAAAGTATATAGATAACACTACAATATTCCCTAAAGGTTTTATAACTCATTCGGACCTCAAAACATCCAAAAACACCATTTTCATAATTCCAATAGCTCACTATTTATATACATATAGATTCTGGTCCGGTTTTTAAAATGCCGTAGCGTCTTCGTTTTAAAGTATCACGGAACGAGCGAGTACTACATATTTGTGTAAAATCAAGCACTACAAAATATCTTTTATAAGTTTTTCCCGACTCAGACCCGAATGGGGTCAAAAACGTAATTGAACAGATCGGGACAAAATGTTTGTAAAAATAGTTTTTGCTGGAAAATTTACTAGTTTTTACCCGAACTTTAAATAGTCATAACTTGCTCGTTTTAAGTCTGATTTTAACAAATTTTATATCCAGGCGAAGGTATTTAAGTCTACTATCTATTTTTCAAAGTCTCGGCTATTCAAACTGAAATTAACTGTACGTAAACACCAATAGTAAATTTGGACAACAAGCCTTTATTTTCTATTCTACCACTATTGTTCACCCATAAATTGCAACTCCATACTAACCTAATCTCTTTCACCAATTTTCATCATTTACCATCACAACAACAACTCCATACAATTCTAATCCCTTCCACCAATTTATCAAGAACACAATTTAATCAAGAACGTAAACATAAAAATACAACTTAACTAGTTTAAATTTATAAGCATCCATTTTAACAACAAGGTTATAATATTAACAAGTAACTTGTAAAATGACTAGAACAAGTCAAATATATGTAGTTCCATATCTCTTTTACCTATTCTATAGAGTTTTCACAAGAACACATTTCAAGAGTTTTGTCAGTTTCTTTTAGAAAAATATTTAACACAACACTAGTAGTGATATAATTTCATGTATGTAATGATGAAAACAAAATGTATGAAATGAAATTATGAATCAAATGAGCTCCTTAGTAGGATGAGAAAATGAGATTAACAAGTATAACGCACAATCAAACCCTAAATACTTGTTTGATTAAACACCTAAACCTTTAAACCTTCTTGTAAATTACTTGTAATTATCAAAACACAATTTTCTTGTTCTTTTGTTGTGAGCCGTGAACTAGAGCACTAAGAAGAGGGAGAGAAAATATTTTGCTAAGTGTATGAGTGTAAGGAAATGGTTATGCTAGTTACTAGTTTATTTTTAAGAATTAAGGGTGATCCTAAAGTGTCTTTTGGTAAGCATAGTAAGAATATTACTTAAACTAGGTGGTTGTGTGTTGCTCTTGATCCCTTGGCCGGCCATATGGAATGTATCAATAGGTTAGGTAGAGCTTGTGAGAGTATATAAGATCACATGTTAGCATATGGAAGAGTTTTACTCTAAATGGTGCTTGGTGTAGTTCAAAAATGTTCCCTTTACCACTTTAGGAGGGTGTTGGGGAAGGGAGAAGAATTTTCAAATTTTGATATTTATGATTATTATGCATGTGTAAGTATATATATACTAATGTGGTAATGCATAATGCATGCATGCATGAGCTAAGCCAGAAAATTCAAGCGTTTACGTAAAATTTGGAAAATAAAATGTGTTGACTTATAAATTATCTTTATAAAAGTCATGTATAAAGTTTCCCGTTGTAAGTGTTCATCCCGCAACACTTAGAGTCCGTCATGGTATACGTCCGTTAGTTTGGTACATCCAAAACTAGTAAGCGTTACTTACCCAAACGAGGATGTCAATCCCAAATAGATCTCACTAGTACAAAAAGTGGTATTGGTCACACCAAAAATGGTCTTTGTAAGTTTGAGCATGAGCATGTGGTACATTAATTCGACTCCTACCTGGAATGAGCATCACCATCTCCATCTTTATGTATCCTGAGAATCAAACAGTTAGCAATAAAGCGGGTGGATTTGGTTAGACTTAACCTCCGTTCCGTAGGACCGTTTTTACATTATAAATACTGTACCAGTGATTTAGGTAGATTCAAAGAATCTCCTTTGAAGGGTTTACCAGCTCAAAAGTGTGGATCTTCCTAACACATATGTATTATATTTACACATGCTTGCTTGTTTCTCATTACCAGGAACGTCCAAAGCCAGACAACACGGTAAGAGTGAATCAATAGGATTACTAATCTTCTTCTGATTAAGTCGTCAATTCATTTCCTGGACAAGTTTTGATTTACATTTTAATCGCAGTCCATCGTTTCTTTCCCAGTTGACACAAGTTCGATTCATATAGAATCCTCGCAAGTCACCTACCGCAGTGGCTGTTTGATGAAGTACACTGGAAGGATTTGTCAATTCAACATTGTGAATACAAAGAGTATCACTCTGAATGTTTTCTGGCAGAATCACGAATGATAATGCGTAGGACTCTGTAAACAACTGTGAACTTAATGATGTTCAAACAAGTGTTTGTCATGTAAAGGTGTCCATAAAATGAGATTTATTTGATGACGCTGGCTCTAGGACTCGATTTAGTGCGTTTAGATGAGATTAGTAATCGTAGGCTGGAGCAGACAGCCGGACCTGTATTCAATATTAACCTAACTCAAATGATAAAGTCAATAGAAGTCGTAGTGTATCACCGTGACAAATGAGACAATTTCTTTTGAGCAGAAACCCGAATCGGCTGGGAAAAGGTTGTGCATTGCATCACTGGGTCCATTATGTCGTCTTCAATGTCAGCAATCAACATTGTGATTCTGACAATCAGCATAATGTTATTGACACCGTTTCTGCCTTAAGGTTGTGTGAGGGCTTTCTTCTTTTTACCCTTATCCATACATTTCTTTTTAATTCTTCAGAACCCCCTTCAATGCTTCCAAGACTTCATTACAAACACCTATTGTTGTGATTGTTCATTGTTTGCTCTCATCTTAGTCTCAATTATCTTCCCTTATACACATTCATCTCCAACATACCTAAGGACTGCTATTTTCAAACTATGGAAAAGTCTTATGGTAGAATCCCTCCGGTTTTGGTTATGATCATAGGACAAAGTTCCCTTAACCTACCAACCTTATGTCTTCAGAATCGTCCGTGAAAATAAGGATGGTGTAGGGTATTAGAATTCCGTCACCATAAAACCAGTTTTCCGAGAAAGCACTTTTGATCTTTTAGAATATACATTTTAATTACATTTCTCCCCTTATTTTAAATTCTAAGTCACTTCGATTTTGAAATACTGTGTGATTAAAATTTGTCTTGAAAGGCCATGGGGAAAAACGTTGAAGCTTAGCATGAATTATTTGGAAGCTACGTGCATCATCTTGCTCCCCCGTCAAAATTTACATATGTTTGACACCAAAAAACAATGATATCAAGTTGTCTAAAATCGATACTAAAAATTGAGGTTGAACACTTAGTCATCTTAAACAACTATTAGTCATTGAATTCTGTCATATTGATCTGTTGTTATTAGAAGAGACTTTTGGGAATGGTTTTGAATACATAAGAATGGTCGTGAGATGATATCCAAACCATAACAAATGTTGTTTTTCGAAAAACTTCCCCCTTGGAAAGATGGAGTTTTTGAAAAGCGCGCAATTTTGAAAGATTATGAATCGTCATTAAGAAAACTGAAAAATATAGTGTCAACATTTTGAAAAAACAACAATTTTATGAAACTTCTCTTCCAACTCCAAGGGTAAGCGCACTTATGCGACACTGTCCTTTTTTCTGAGCCTTAAAGCCTTTGAATGTCTTGTAAGTAAACAGCTCAAGACGCGAGAAACGTTAAATTTCTCGTTGTGAGGATAAGTTATCTTCATAGATACAGCTTTCCTTTATTGAAAAGTCCCGGGTTTACGTACTGAAATTTGCACATACGCCATTTAATAAAAAACTATAAATGACATGTTTGAAAACTTTGAAAGACTCCTGTTTCGAACATCATTTACCCGTCGTGTCGAATTTAATCAACATTTCTAGGTACGTAAATGTTATCGATTCCAAGAGACATGTCAGAGAAGAATAATTTTTTGAAACATTTTTCTGATTTTTTGATTTTGTATTTCTTTTTTTTTCAAAAATATGTACTGTTGATGTTTTGATGAAGTCAACAGCAGATTCTTTGTCAGAACCTCCAGTTCCTGCAGGAGACGAAACATACTCATACACTAAGCAGAATAACTACATAACCCAGGAAACACAATACATGCTAACAAGATTTGGGTCTGACAAAGATACTTAAACCTTTCTTCAGGAAGGGCTTTAGTAAACATGTCAGCCAATTGGTATACAGTTCTGACAAAGTACAATTCAATTATACCATTTTCAACTGATGCTTTGATGAATATGATACGAGTATGGATGTGCATGTGGATAACGGGAGTGTCTGTACGGGTTGCATGAGATGCTATGGCTGACTGAGAATCGCAATACAACTATTTTGTTGTAGTTGAAGCCATAATCTTGAAAGCTGTGTCCCGCATCCACATTACTTTTGACACAACTTGCAGATAACGCCACGATTCAGCCTCCTGCTGATGACATTTTGCAGTACAGTCCTGCTTCTTTAACATCCAGCTGACTAACTTATCACCTAGGAACTGTATTCCTTCCAGAAGTGCCTTTTGCGAGTACAAGGCAACCGCGATGACGGCATCTGAAAAAGCTGTTTAGTATCAAAGCCAGACCCTTCGGATACCAGAGGTCCCATATTGAATGGTACCTCTTAAGTATCGAAAGAACCTTTTACACCTCTTGAGGTGTTTTTCAGTCGTCTTATCTTGCTATCTTGCACAATAACATACAGCTTGCACATGTCTGTCTCCGAGATTGTTCAGAATCAAATGAGTGACCCGATTTGCTACGATATCGGTTAGCAGTTTTGGTTCTACGGGTATCACCACTCACGTCCTAGCATCTATTTAGGTTACGGTAGTCCATTGTTGTACCAATGCTTTGTGTCCTTTTTCCATACCATGTCTGTTTCCAGAATCTCAAGAGTATATTTGGACCTGATTTGATAAAAATACCCATCGGGGGATTGGTGTGATCTGTAAGTCCCTAAAAAAGATTTCATTTCCGCCATTAAGGACATCTCAAATCTACCGTGCATATAATCTTTTTCAAAACGATGTTGCGAAAATTTAGGGTATTGTGTAACCAAGAGAAAATGTCATCAACGTAAATTTGCACAAGAAGAATTCCTTCCCCGTAGTTTTAATCCGTGAATAGAGTCGGACTCAATGCGATGACCTATGTAAAACCTTGGAAATAGGAAATTTTGTAGAGTTTCATCATAACCAGGCTCTGCGAGCTTGTTTCATCGTACATAGACTTTCTTAGACGGTAAACCTTTGCTTGTGATCAGGATCAAAGAAACCCCCCCCCCCCGTCGAGGGTTGTGCAACATAAACCTCCTCCTTCATATGGACCATAAGAAAAAGCCGTTTTCACGTCCATACTGGTAAATTGGAAAAGACTTGTGTGCACTGATGCGACAAAGATCCTACAACTCCAAAGCAGGCCACTGGAGGCAAAAGTTTCGCGAAATCAACTTCCCTCTAATCTTTTTTGCCGATCATACCCTTAGCAACAATCGTCATTTTGCGCATTACAGTTTGGTCATTCATCCTTTTGTTTTTCCCATAACCACATTTAGTTGATTACGTTCTTTGGCCAAAAGGTTTGTCAACGAGTCCGTTCCCAGACTTGTAGTCTGGTCAAACTGATGAAGTTCATCCTCATTGCTTCTATCCATGCAGAATCAGCCCATTGCCTCCGTAATGTTTTTTCTTCGGTTCAAACAATAACTCACAGGGTGAGTGCGAACATACACATTTCAGGTTCAGTTTATGCAAAAGTTTCGCTTGTTGCGACTGGCTTGGATGGATTTCCACGAAACTTGAGTTAATGGAGTGAATCTTTCGTCCATGATCGCGCAACACACACACATCACACAACATCCCAACACATACCCCCGCATCACCGCGCCCCGAACGCTCTCACTAAACCATCTCTCGCCCAAAGATCAAACAACACCTACTGCCAAAACTACGACAGCTCCGAGCGAGCACTTCCTACACCACCATCACTTCTAACGTCGGACTCGATTTAGTCGTCGTCGCTACAGAGCTCGTCGAGATGCTTGGTATAGCGAAATAAATAAATTAATAGTATAAAAGATAGAAATATTAAGAATAAGTAATACAACACATAAAAAAATCACAAAAACAAAACACATAGATCATGTTAAACACACTAAACTTATACATCATACTACACTGAGACATAAATATCAGACACTTACAATACACACACTTCAAAAGGGATTGACATAGTCAACGTAGAAGTAGAACACAGACATCGTTCTAGCATACTACATAGTTACATAACACACTAAATTACTACAGCTTAAAATCACATCTATAATCACGTACGACGTCATAAGACAACTTTAATATAATAATATAGTACAAAGATTGTGCGAGATGAGTATCACACATGGGAGAGTGTGAGAAATTGAGTTCTTATGAGCTTGTTGATTTACACAGATCACGGTGGTGTTTTTTTATATCTATTATAGCTAAAATTAATTATGAAATTTGGTACTGAATTCGCTAGGATATATAGAGTCTCATATACTGTATTTTTTATGGTTGCGGATCAGATTGTGTTATGGTGAGAGTTGGGTGTGTATGGGGGTGAGTGGGGGGTGAAGGTTTAGGTTTGGTACTGGATTATATATATATGCGTTAGAGATATAGTTGGGGAGTTATGAGTTGATGGTATATTATTAGAAAGTATGAGTGGGTTGGATGATTTGAGGTTGTGTGGATTAGTGATAAGGGAGAGGGGTGTATATGTAAGGTAGTGTGTGAATATTTTTGATGTGAAAAGTGGAGGGATGAGTGAATTGGGGATAATTAGAGAGGGTGTTATGGTAGTAATTTGTGTTGGGGTGGTGGTGAGGATGGTTGTGGTGTGAAGGGAGATTGGTGAGGTGTGGGGGTGTGTGGGGTGAAGGGGTGTGTATGAGGAGTGGGGAGGATAAATTTTTTGTTGTTGGGTTTTAGGTTTATGAGGAAGATGAAGATTAAGTTGGCCGGGAGATAGGGAGTTATTAGAATGAAGGGTTGAGTTAATAAGTGGATTTTGGGTGAGATTGGAAGTACTTATGTTTTTTTATGGTTGGGGAACATTAAAATGATGAAGTACAAGTAGAATTAACAACAGTACAAGTAATTGAAACTGAATTTAAAAAGCTTAAAGTAAAATGCTTATATAAAAAAAACTTAAAAACTGAAAAACTAAAACTAACTCCCTAAAATGAACTATTTCTCTTCTATTTATAGAGGATGGGAGAAGGAGAGGGAAGAATTTCTAGAATGGTCTCTTCAATCTCAGCCCTCGATCATTTGTGAGTGAATTTGAGCCGTTTGATGGGTTTGATGAGGTGTCATGGCCAATAGGGTGTTTACACGTGTCTTATTGTGATTGGGGAGAGTGTAGGAACGAGTTTTATAAGAGAAAAGGGAGCGGGGTGTGGGAAAATTTGGAGTTGGGTTGTGTGGGAAATTGGCGGGAAATTCAGTTGTGGCTGTTAGGAGGTTGCGAGAAAGCCGGGGTATTATTTGAATCTTTGGAGCATTGGCAACATTGGTCCTTGTACCTTGTCTCGCCCATTTGTAGTTTAAAACAGGTTTGGAGATGTGCAAATTTAGCCCTTGTTCTTTCTTTCTTCCTTTTCTTCTTTAATAAACAAGCTTTTCTCTTTTGGCAAACTTGGCCCTTGAAACTTTAAAACTTCAAAGCAAGCCTTCAAACTTTGCACACTTGTCATAACTAGCCCCTTGACTTTATTTTGACCTTTAACTTCTTTCTTGCTGTGTCGGGCTGATCCGGCTGTGATCTTTGGCTGATTCTTCACTCTTGCTCTTGTCTCTTTGTCTTTTTCCCGTTTCTTGTTGGTTTTTGATCGTTTTTGCTTCTTTTTGTCTTTTCAATCCTTTCCTGCACAATTGGACACAAAAGCACACATTTTCTATTCTTTTGGCATTTTTATTGGCTTTTATTTGGCAAAATCCCGGGTAATTTACATATACAATTAAGCAAATATCAATCATTGCCAAAGCGAACGGTACCCAAGTATTTCTCAACAAAATTGCACAGCAGTGATACATTGCCCGTCATATGCTTGGTGCATCCAGAGTCAACAATGAATAGGATGAGTTGTACAATCTGCAAGAGAAGTAGAGGACGATGGAACACATGACAAATTGGATCCTAAAGTGTTTGTGAGTTTCAAGACATTAGTTATCCTAGATGTATTATCTACGGCAAAACTAACTCTTTTAGGCACACTTTCATTCCTAACTTTAGGTACCCATTGCTTTTGTGTCTTAGGAACCCATTTCTTTTGAGTTCTAGGAACCCATTTCTTCTGTGTTTTAGGAACCCATGTGTATGATGAAGGACATTGTTGTGCTATCCACCATTTCCATGCCTTACTTGTTTTCTGATATAGCATCCTATAGTAACTCTTGGAACTTGTGGTAGTGGATTCTGATGCAACTGTTTTCTTATGGGGTGTTGCAACAGATTTGTTCGCTTGACGTTTGGGTTTCCTAGTACTAATAGGCACTACATTAGGCTTCTTAGTTCTAGCATTCACGTCATTCAAGAATTTAGAAACACAAGCATCATGATTCAAATTAAACACACATTTTCCACAAGTAGCACAAACAGCATTAGCATTCGAAGTTCTGGAATTTAAACTGTCATTACACGCAGTTACAGACTTTGTTTTATTAGAAATACTAGAAATCCTAGGTTGTTCTTCTACTTCAGTCTTCTTAAGCTTCGCATGACTAGTGTATGGCACGACCTTATCGTTCAGTTGATTGCTCCTAGGCTGTGGTCTGCTAACATTAGTTTTGTGAGCTACTCCTGTAGATGTAGAAACGCGAGGATTAGTATTCCTAAAAGTCTGATTCAACTGTGGTGCTCTAGTTTGTGTGAGACTACTTGCAATGCGATACATGCCTGGTTTAATCACATTTGTGTTTCTTACAGCTTGCATTGCTGTCTTAGGTAAATTCTGTAGAGTGACTGGTTTTGATAAACCCTCTGACTCATTAGTTTTTGGAACCGACTTTTTCTTTGCAAAATATTTTCTCTCAAGAGAGTCTGAAAAAGGAGCCGGTTTTCCTAAAACTGATGGTTTTGGAATCCTTTGAGCATTTGGTTGTCGAACAACAGATGGTTTATCAAACTTAGTGTCTACAGATTTTCCCTTGCATTTTTCAACGAGTTTTTTCAACTCACTTATTGCCATGTTCTTGTCTTGCATTTGAGCTTTCAAATCTTGTATTTCAACATATTGTTCACGTTCTTTTCGAAATACATTGGACGCCCTTTCTTTGCAAACTGTGTCATTTTTCAGTTGTACTTGACATTCTTGTAAAGCGATTTCAAGAGAAATTGAGTGTTTTTCTAATCTAGCAAAACGCTGTAAAAGCTCAGTGTAAATCTCTTTACTTACAAAATCAGTTTGTTCAGAAAGCTTTTGTGCAAGACAGTCACATTCCATGACTTTATGAAGATATAAGCATTGTAATTCAGTGATCTCATCTAAATCAGATGAAGTTAGCAAATAAGAACACATAACATCTTTAGACACACATTCTTGCAAAAGCATATCATACATGTTGGAAAATTCTGCCTTATCAGATTCAAGTTCATCAAGTTCATCTTCAAGAGATTCAACGTACTTTAAATCTGCATGCATTTCTTGCTTAAGTTCATGTATAAACGCGAGACTATCATTCTGAGTCTTAAGGGCAAGGGCAACAAACATTCATAACTAGGAATCCATATCTTGTCATTTGGGTGTCGAAGATAAAGATGCCTGTTTTGAATGTTTTACCCAGTGCCTTATTGACGAGTTCGTTCAGGTATGATTAATGTTGTTTGCATGACCATTATATGCTTGTCTACTTTTGCTTATTGATTTAGACACTGGTAAGAAATCTATGTTTTTGAAAACATTTGGTTTTGTTTTTACAAATGATTTTCTCCACATTTTCTTTCTTATTGCATTTGCCTGTGCTAACTGAATTTCATAATGCTGGGCTGGGGGTTTAAAATTTCATAAAGACTATTTAACTTCGTGTAGTCAAATGGTTTGACTAAGTCTTTATTCAATTTAGATCGACTCTCTTCAGCAAGAGTCAGAATCTCTTCCCTATCGGGGATGAGTCTGGTTGCAGGATCAGATTGGTCTTGTGTGATCGCATACAAACCTGGGTGCTCATATTGAGCCTTTTTGAGGTACATTGGATTTGGCAAAGGTAGGTCTTCCATTAATGTAGAGCATTGGTGCTAACATATGAATGGGGTTTGGATTGGATTGATCCGTTTGTAAACAATTTCAGTCAAAACTTTAAATTGAAATTATTTTGTCAATATCTTTTTCTTCCTTAAGCTTCAAATCCGTTATTACCTTTGTTTTCTCCTTGAAAAGACCTTCGTAATGTGATTTGTTTAAAAGGCTCTGTTTGACTAACTCATCATGTTTCTCTTTGACAACTGAAATTTCATAGGCTTTAACTTTTAAACTTTCTTTTATGTCAATTTCTTTTTGAGCTAATAGTCCTAGAGTTTCATTTAACCTTCGTTCAAGTTTGTCATAGTCAACTGTACGATCATTAAAGGCCTTGTACCTCTCAAACTCAGTCTGTTTATTTTGAAGTGCAACTAAGCAACTATCCCAAATACTATTAGATTCTCCTAGAGTTCTACTAGTTTCCGTAAGAATAGATTTGCACTCAGTTAACTCTTGAGTCAATGTTGCATTTGCTTTCTTTAATTGCTTTTGAATCTTTTTATTTTCATCGACATCAAGCTTTAAATTAGCAATTAAATTAGCAAGTGCAACACGCTCATCATCACATTCTACATCATTTTGGTCATCCTGAATATCATTATCACACATATCCGGTGAGTCAGGAGTGACATTACTATCACCCGTTTCCACTGCACATGTGTTACTAATGGATTCAGATTGGTCAAAATGTTGTATGTCATTGGCAAACACATTATCGTCAGTATCGTATTGTACCTGTTCCAATGGCTCAGCGTCTGTGCCTGAGTCTGCATTAGGAACCTCCTGAATCTTTGCCATGTAACTGTAATGTGCTTCCAACTCTTGTTCATCAATCTCTTCATCCGTGTCTGCTAGCCAGTCAGATTGCTCTGCTTGAAGTTGAACACCTTTCTCAGCTTGTTTACACAGCAACATCTTTTCCTTGTGATACGTGGAGTCTTTAACCCGTTTTGGCTTTCTGCATTCCTTAGCATAATGACCAAATTCCTTGCAGTTAAAACACTGTATCCCAGACTGTTGCACTACTGGACCACCTACAGTTTCCCTAGCCCCAACAACATTCACTGCCCTCTGATTCCCAAACTGTCCAGTCTGATTGTCATTCTTGTACCTTGGAGTAGTATCCACATTCTTGTTTCTGGTGTTTGAGGAAGTTCTGAGGTTGTTGTTGGTAGGTTTGTAGAGTTTCTTGAAGTACTTTGCAATGAGAGCCAAATTCTTCTGCATATCTTTGTCCTTCTGAGCTTGTTCAGGATCACTGTCTTCTTCAGAAGCTGACTCAGATGGAGGTGTGATTGGTTTGGCTATCTCTTTGCCTTTGTATCTTGTAGCTGCATGAGATCTGGTTGGAAGTGAAGCTTTGGATGTTGGTGCATATGATTTGTGATGTTTTGGTGTTTGATAATAAGGATCTTGCATTGTTTGAGCAGTAGCAACAAGTGCTAATGGGTTAGCATTCTTGGCCATTCTTTCAGCACGGAGTTCATTAACTTCCTTTTGGTATTGTTTCAGAATGTCAAAGAGCTTATGATATGAAACTTCATCCAACTTGTGTTGTTGCTTCACAATCGTGACAAATCTTGACCATTCTGGTTGAAGTTGTTGAAGAAATTGAACATTGACTTGCATCGTTGCAACTGTCAAATTGTTTCTGATCATTTCATTCATCATCTTGTAGAATCTTGTGTAGTAAGACTCAATTGTCTCTCCATCGTGAGAAGTGAATTGACCAAATTCCCAAAATAAGTTTGTCTTGACATCTTGAATATTGAGTGATTCACCTTGTTGTAACCTCTCGATGGCTTCCCACATTTCTTGAGCTGTCTGACATGCATCAACAGTTGAGTAGATTTCATCTCCAATTCCAGTCAATATCAAATGAATCGCTTCTTTTTCAGATTCATAATGAGCTTTGTTCTCAGGAGTCATATTCAGAACTGTCTCGACTGATGTTTTTGCAGGAACTGCTGGAGAATCCTCTATTGCAGAAACAGCTGGTGTTGTGACAATCGTTGGAGTGTAAGGACCTTTAAGAATGCACTTTCGTAAGGCATCACCATTTGGTCTTGTATCAATGTATCGTAAGAACCGTGATCGCCATTGTGCATATCGTCCTGTTGCAAGCATTGGTGGACGATCCCTTAAACCAGCTGCCATTATGTTGTTATGCATTTGACTGTCGGTTGTGGAAGTCACAATTGGAGTTGTCATGATGAATGATTGAAGAATTATGAAGTGATAAAGTGATTGAAGGATCTTAAGTGTTATGAAGTGTTGATTGGATTGTGGTTTTAAATGAATTAACGTTCACGGGATTTTACAAGTCTATGATTAAACTGAGAAATAGAATTCTTTCGCGGGATTTTACTAAATCAAGAGGAAACCGTGAATGAATAATTTTTGCTGTTAAAGTTTGTTGATTAATTGTCCTTGTAGTCGATATTAAGTCCAAAAGTCTCGTATTTGTCCAGGAATTGTGTTTTGTCTTGGTGTGATGTTTTGATTAACACGCGTGTTTAATATATATTCACCAAATTTCTCGGTTCAAATACCACTGATGCGCGGATCAAAACGCCAAACTAGCTTTGAACAAAATGCAGTCATTTTCTTTACGCAAAACGCAACGTCTTCTATGATCAAAACGCAATGACTTCGAGCAAAACGCAGTGTTCTTTGATCAAAACGCAGTGACTTCGAGCAAAACGCAATGTATAAAAAAATTAGCAGGAGTACGTTTTAGTAAAAACGCATGATGTGTCTTCAAACGCAACCTGTAGAGACAAAACGCAACACACAAAAAAATATCAAATCGCAGTGACTTGAGAATCAAAACGCAAGGATTTGAGATCAAAACGCAGCGACTTGAATCAAAACGCAATGTCTTTCAATCAAAACGCAACCAGTACAAATGTCACTTTCAGGTACAGTACTTGTTTGTCTCTATTCTCAAAACGCAACCAAGAATTTTGTCAAAACGCAATGACGAAAATTTTCTTCTAACTTGCGAATAAGCCCAAATCTTTCAACTTGCTTATGAAATAAGCTAACCACTACCCTAAATAAGCACAAGAAGCCAGATTTATCGTTTCTTCATGTCTTTGGTTCACTCTATTATCCGACTAATAACAGTGTGGATTTAGGTAAACCAAATGCAAAGGCCGATATTGGTATTTTTGTTGGTTATGCACCCGCAAAGAAAGCTTTCAGAATCTATAACAGGAGAACCCAGAAAATTATGGAAATAATTTATGTGACTTTCGATAAGCTGACATCAATGGCTTTTAAACAATTCAGTTTAGGACCCGGGCTTCATGTAATGACTCCTGCAACATCCAATTCAGGAACCCTATTCCTCAATAACCTTGTAATCCACCAAATAGAGATTATTAGGATCGTTTGTTCCAACCCATGTTCGATGAATACTTCAATCCTCTAACTATTGCTGTCTCTCTAGTTTTAGTAGTTGCTGCACCAAGAGTTGTTGACATAGCTGATTCACTTGTGTATACATCAATTAACCAAGATGCATCATCAATAAGTATTCCATCAACATAAGAACAAGGACATTCTCTAACTATTTCTCAAGGTGTCGAAGAATCACCAAAAATACCACTATTTCATGATGATCCTCTTCATGAACCTCTTCATGAAGACTCGGCTTCTCAAGGATCGTCATCTAATGTAAGAGCATCCCACACTCCATTTGAACTAATTGGTAGATGGACTAAGGATCATCCAATAGAAAATATGATCGGTGATCCCTCTCACTCTGTCTCCATGAGAAAGCAACTCCAAACTGATACCATGTGGTGTTACTTTGATGCCTTCCTAACTTCTGTAGAACCAAAGAACTTCAAACAAGCAATGATCGAACCATCATGGATCGATGCAATGCAAGAAGAAATTCATGAATTTGAAAGACTACAAGTTTAGGAATTGGTGCCGTGTCTAGATAAAGTCATGTTGATCAAACTAAAATGGATTTACAAGGTTAAGACAAACGAATATGGTGGGGTACTAAAAAATTTGGCTAGACTAGTTGCACAAGGATTCAGGCAAGAGGGGGGAATCGATTTTGAGGAATCATTTTCATCGGTTGCAAGAATAGAGGCTGTTCGTATAATTGTAGTAAATGCTGCGAACAAGAATATGACGATCTTCTAAATCAACGTTAAAATGGCTTTCTTAAATGGCGAGCTCAAAGAAGAGGTCTACGTTTCTCAACCAGAAGGATTTGTTGATTATGACAACCCATCACATGTGTACAAGCTCAAAAAGGCCCTTTACGGTCTCAAACAAGCACCACATGCATGGTACGACATGCTGTCAAGTTTCCTCATTTCACAACATTTCTCCAAAGGTGCAGTGGATCCAACACACTTCCCACGAAAAGCAGGAAATGACTTATTACTTGTATAAATTTATGTTGACGATATAATATTTGCATCCACTAATACTGCTTTGTTTAATGAGTTTGTTAATCTGATGACCACTAAGTTCAAGATGTCGATGATGGGGGCAGATGTCATTCTTTTTAGGATTACAAATTTCTTAAAGTCCTAGGGGCATATTCCTAAATCAATCAAAATAAGCTTCTGAAATTATTAAAAAATATGGTTTGCTATCTAGTGATTCTATAGACACACCTATGGTGGAAAAGAATAAATTGGATGAAGATCTACAGGGGACACCAGTTGATGCTACACTTTACCATGGCATGATTAAATCCCTCATGTATCTGACATCCAGTAGACCCGACCTTATTTATGCAGTCTGCTTATGTGTCAGGTTTTAGGCAAAGCCTACCGAAAAGCACTTAAATGCGGTTAAGCGGATATTTCGATACCTAAAGGGAATCATTAACATGGGTCTCTAGTACGCGAAGGATACCGGTATATCTCTAATAGCATATTTAGACGCAGATCACATAGGGTGTCAGGACACTAGACGCAGTACGTCAGTAAGCGCTCAATTATTAGGTGATAAACTTGTTAGCTGGTCTTCCTAGAAGCAAAAGAGCACTGCGATCTAGAGTACAGAGGATGAATATATTGCCTTATCTGGGTGTTCTGCTTAAATTTTATGGATGCGATCACAGCTTACAGACTATGGGTTTACATTCAATAAGATTCCTCTGTACTGCGACAACAAAAGTGCGATTGCTCTATGCTGCAACAACGTTCAACACTCAAGAGCAAAGCACATCAATGTACGCTACCATTTTATAAAGGAACAAGTAAAGAATGAAATAATGGAACTATACTTTATTCGGACGGAATATCAACTGGCTGACATCTTCACCAAACCCTTGCCACGAGAAAGATTCAACGTCTTGATCGAAAAGCTTGGTATGAGAAGCATGTCTTCGGAAACGCTAAAACGTCTGACAGAGGAAGAGGACGAGTAATGGTGGTAACTCGTGGTATATCATGTGTATTATATGTATATAAGAAAACATAAAAACCCAAAAAGATTTTTCATTTTTATAAACTTTTCAAAAAAAAAAGAAAATATAAAAATATAAAGCCAGAAAA
>BQNB010043783.1:0-45298 GCA_026074375.1 Tanacetum coccineum | reverse complement strand
TAAGCAGACAATAAGCTAATAAGCAGAATTAAGCTAGAATATTAAAGACAGAAAAGTAAATAGAGAAAAATAAAAAGGAAAATACCTATACCTCAGCTAAACAGAGGTGGAATGCTCTTAATAGAGCTTATTTAAGCAGCTTAAGCTTACAACTTAAGCTTAATTCCAATACCTAGTCTAATCCTAAAGCTTGACCCTCAAGTACTAATACCTACTTGAAAACTCAAAGCAGCCATCCAATTCTATGGAGTTTTCAAGTATTTTAAGAGATTTTAAGTAGCTTATGAATAGCTTTGAGAGCTTATAAAACAGTAAACCAGCTTATTCAATCATAATTTTGAATCAAAGTGAACATTTGAAAAATCAATTGATTAATAAGTAAACTCAAACTTTTTTTAATAGTAGAAACTGATTACAAGATGGAAATGAAAAGTTACATGTTACTGAAAACAATAAGCTAAGAAAATTACATAAGCTAAAATTTAAAAGCTACTAAAAACTAGAGAAAAAGAAGATGTGAGTGAGAGAGGAGAGCCCTCTATTTATAGGCAGAGATGGATGCTTCTAGGTCTTTACACGCTCCTTGGCTTTTGATCTCGTCCCTTGAATTCTTTCAATCATTAGATGCTTAATCTTGGCCGTTAGATCAAATTGGGTCACACGGATTGCCAAGTTGGCAATCCAATGATTAGGTGATGATTGTGTTTCTTTTACACTAATTTCAATGTAATTTTTCCATCTTTGGTGTGTTTGTTTTGAATCCCGCGTGCCACTCTTGTGTAAGTCTTGACCAATCATAGCACTTGGTGACGTTTTGCCTTTGCTGAGTCATAGCTTGGTACTAAGCATCTTTAAGGCCTTTGTGGGTTGAGGGGTAGAAAGGATTTACTTGCTCAATTTTAACACAGGGTAAAACTTGGGACGAAGGGTGTACAGTAGAAAACCTAATTTTTGCGCCATTTTCCTTTTATAGAATTGTGTTTGACCCGGAGTAAAAAGGGAAGTTGACTTTGGGCTCGGGATTTATAAAAAGGAAATTAGGCCGGTGATGTTATTTAGGCTCGGGAAAATGATATTGGGTAAAAAGGTTTATAGTAAGAAACATAACGACCGTTAGTCCTTAAGTGATAAAGGACTAACGGTGTTATTGTTTTTGGACTTTTTGTGCAAATGGATTTAACAATAAGGGCTCATTTGGGATTTTGAGGGTTTTGTTTTTTTGTGGGTTGACCAAGGGTTGACCAAGGTTGACTTTGTTGACCTTTGCTAGAAACTCCCGGCTCTTGCGCATTCTATCCGTTGCCGTGTTCGTGTTTGCCCGGTTTTGACCGTTTTCTTATGATTTTTGCAATATCCGTACCTACACATCACAAATGACAAAACAAGCAATATACAAGCATAATTTGCATAATTTGCACAATTTGATCATTTTAGGGCCATTTTTGGTATAAAAAGGATATGTGATTTCTCACATATCAAAACGGTTATAGTCTAGTGTAAAATATGCAACCTAGTTCTTTATAATCAGTGCTCTGATACCAATCTGTAACACCCCTAAAAATAGGTCGCAGCGGATATGTATCCGGGAGTGTTACTTCATAATACAACAGCACAAGATACAAGAGAACGACCTCTAAATGTGTCGTTTGAAAAGTAATCTCGTTGATTTTCTTGAAATTGATATAACATTTGTCCCATAGTTGCATCACAATGAAAAGCTTGAAAGCAATACAACGAGATTTGATCATTTGTATATAAGTAGAAATCCATGAATGAAATCTTGTCAATTTGTACTCCAATGCACATCAAGTAAGCCAAGCATCTAATTCACCTGAGAAAAACATGCTTAAAAGGGTCAACATAAAGTTGGTGAGTTCATAGGTTTATTTAAATATAAAAGTTAAACAAAAGGTTTCCAAAGTGTGTATAACTATTTCAGCCCTTATAATAGTCACGAAAATATACGTATAAAAGTTGAACCATAATTGTTCAAAGCATGTATGATATTTCTATATATATATCACCAAAATGTTTCAAGTATGTATTACCACTTTGTTCAAGGCACAGTAAATATTCATGTGTGTATAAAACAATGATTACAATTACTCTAAGTTCATGAAACTGCGACGTAGAATTGTATGTATGCCACTTTATTCAAGGCACAATAAAAGTTCATGTGTATGTGTTGTTGGCCCTGAAGACCCAACCAATCGTGTTCCGACATGTTATAACGTTCGTTACCGGTGATAGCTAGTCACCCGAACGGGGATTGTCAATCCCGAATAGATCTATTTTATAACATTCGCGCTCACCCTCCAAGTGATTACAGTTCATGCAACCTAAGCTAATCCGTAATCATTTCCAAAGTAAAGTATGTATAACCGACCAAAAATGAATTCAATTAATGTATCCCATAGCGAGCTATGTAAATGAGTATGTAAACCAATTTGTAATCAACCATGTAAATGCATTTGCAAACAAGCATGTTCTCACCCCAAAAATATATGTAAAACCAGTAAAACATGGGGCTATAAACTCACCTCGATGATGTGGAACAATTGGCAGAAATGCACATATTAAGCACAGCACAAACGGAAACCGGAACGGCTCGACCAAGAAGTTGCGAAACGGCTCGATCAAGAAGTTGCAACTAATCTTATCGGCTATGACCCACTAGCCTAGGATAATGTATTTGGGTTTTTCGATGAATGAGTACATCAACGCGACAGAAAGATAGACTTTTAAAAAAGAAATATAATAAAAGTGTTGTAATGTTTGGTGGTTGGTTAAATAAAATAAATCGAAAAGTAAACACAAAGTATGTAATATATTCCGTATATATTACATATGAAAAATAAACAAGTATATAATTCATACCGTGAATTATATAACAAAGGAAACCAATTAAATAAATAGTCGAGGTATATAATACCTTGCAAGTATTATATAAAAATGTGAGAAAAAGAATTGAATCAAAATGATGCGAACCACAGGAACTTTGTATTCAGAAATCACTAAAATTAACACAATGATTTCTTTGCATATAAGTAAACACACGGTTTTAAAAGTTACAAATTATAAACGAAGTTTATGTAAAAGTGTATCCAAAATAGTTTACCCTACACAATTGTAAATGTATAGTTTTATGATTTTTAATTTCTATTTTCCCGTTAGTTTGTCGTTTTTAATGTGTAAAAGAGGTACAGCATGGGATAGTAGGAGAGGATGGGGAGAGCGAGGACGGGCGGGTGACCGTAGAAGAGGGCGAGTGTGGTGAGGGTAGTAGGGTCTCTGTCCACATGGTTCTTGGGGTTTTCGTGATTGTTTTGTAATGGGATCGTGGATAAGCGCAAGCAGATAAGGATGATAACACTAGTTTATATGGATATTAATAAATAACTGAAAAATAGTAAATTATATCTGATAATATTTGGTGTGAAGTGGTGATAGATAAGTCTACTCTCAGTTGATTGCGCGAATGATATATCTGTTAGATGAATCCAAGTTCACTGGACCTAAACAATACATTCATCTTACACATTCGCGCATCATAAAAACGAAATAAGGTACGTTAAGGTTTTATGTATCTATAGACAAAAAATATTCATATAAAATTTCTATAAATTAAGTAATCTTATTCGTCTAACCTCAACATAAACTCGTCAATGATCTGTTGTTGTGGGGGTAGCAACAACCATCGCTTATATATATCAACTATGTAATAAGAATATAGCTATACAGTTATTGAACTAGTATACACATGCGAGACATTATGAAGGTCGTTAGCTGTCGGGAAGATTATTGAGCATCTAATTGAAGTATCTCTCGTTTTTTTTATATCATTTATTAATTAGAGTTACACATATTTCATTTCTATTTACTCATATATATTTTTAGTGTTATGGAGAGATGATTGTGTCACGAGATCGAATAGGAATAAAAATAATAAGTAACACATTTATTTAACCATTTTAACCACCACTTAATCTGATATAATATTTTACCAATTTATATTAACCCAAACGCACCCTTATTGTTTTTTTTGCTCACCCAAACACACCCTTATGGTCTTCCTGTTAACCCAAACGCCCCTTTATGGCGTTTCTGCACAACCAAACGCACCCTTTGGTGTTTCTGCTAACCCAAACACACCCCTATATATTTTCTGCTCACCCAAACACACCCTTAATATGTTTCTTTCAAACCAAACGCACCCTTGTGCGGATTCTGTCAAACCAAACGCACCCTTGTGCGGATTCTGTCAAACCAAACACACCCTATGCTGTTTAAACCCCTAAACCAAACACCCTATGGGCTGAAAAAACCAAACGCACCCCTCGGTGCTATACCCAAATCTAAACGCACCCTTTTCATTGTTAATCCCAGATCCAAACGCCCCGTTGGGCTGTTACTAATAACCAAACGCACCATATGTTGTTGTAAGTACAAAAACTAAACGCACCCTGCTGGTGCAAAGAAGCCAACGCGTCCCATTCGGGTGACAGAAAACCAACCGCACCCTTTTGTGGGTTTTTATAAAAACCACACGCACCCTAAGTGGGTTTGTCTATAAAACCGAACACACCTTCGTAGTGCTGTGAAGGTGGCGGTGGTAAGGAGAGGGAGGTGACGAGATGATGTTGGTGGTGTTAGTGATGACGACGTGATGATGGAGATGAAGGTGGTGGCTGGTGGGTGTGGCGGCTGTGGTAATGATGTTGGATCGGTGGTGCTCAATGGATTTGTGGTGGAGGTGATAGATCTGGTGGTCGCGGTAGTAGGTGGCTGGTGGCCGGAGGTGGTGGCCGGAATGTTTTTCCGGTGGCGGTGTCAGAGTGGAGGAGAAGAGAGTGGGGAGAGATGAGTTGTGTGTGTGTGTAGGTTTAGGATGAAAAATGAAGAAAAATTTAGGTTAACTTCAATTTATAGTAAAAAGTTTTAAGGTGAAGTGGAAAGTGCTCACAAGATGAGGGGTGAATGTTGTAAATGTTTTGTGTAGTTTTATAAAATAGTGATTCGGGACTCGTTTGAGGTACTTAACCGATGATTTAAAACACTAAACTTGCGCCATTGCGTTCCAAATGATTTTTCCAACAAAAATGAATATTTACGCGACTTGTATTTTATAAACGTTTTATAAAATTTATTTAAATGTTTATTATTTATTTGTGTATCACGGTTAAGCTTTGGTCGAAAAAAAAATAAACTTAAATTTAATATTCGCGTTTTAAGACAACGTTTTTGAATAAAACGATCAATAATTTTAAATATTTTTATTTAATAAAAAGTGATAATTAAATATAATTTAATTATCTTCGTGTCGGTATGTGTCCGAAGACGTTTCTAAAATTTTGCGAGGGTATTTCGGTCATTTTCTGCTTGTTTTCGGGTCTCGGGCAAAACTAAAAAGTTGTCCGGAATGTTGTTATACCTCAAATTGCTTTGGAGTCCAAGTCGTGAAAACGTGATTTAGCGGGTCGTTTTTGATAAGTCAACTTAGGAATAACATATATCTTCTCGTTTTCAAGTCAAATAGGTTAAAAATAAATTTGCACATGAGAGATATGTAAAAATAAATATGATTTATTATTTAAATATGTTCCGAAAATTTACCGGTTATGCGGTAATCGTTTTTATGTGACAATAAAAGATCAAAAGTCAAAAAGTCAAGTCGGACCCGAAAAATCAAAAGGTAAAATAGTCATTTACAATTCTGAAAATTGCTAGTTGTTACACTATTACACTGATCTATTTGGTTTGATTATTAATTTGGTTTGTTTAGTCTTAGATTCATTTAAACCAAGTGTGAGTTTCTTTAGAGCAGATTTGGTACAAGCATAAAGAACTCATGATTGAATTTCCTAGATACCGATTTATAACAGTTTCTTTAACTGTTTATGTTTGATCTTTCAGAATGACAAACGACAATATTGTGACTACTCCTGTGAACATAACTGGGGCGCCGGTTATTAACACAGTTACTAATCATGCTGAAAAACCAAAAAAATTCAATGGGCAGAATTTATAAAAGGTGGTAACATAACATGTTATTGTATCTTACTACTTTGAACCTTACGCGATTCTTAAAAGAGACTGCACCTCATGTGGAACCTCCTAAAGAAGTTCAACCCTCTAACTCACAGGTTGTTCAAGTTGTGGAAGCATGGAAGCATTCAGACTTCTTGTGTCACAACTATGTTCTGAATGGTTTGGTGGACTCTTAGTACAACGTGTACTTCAAGACCAATACTGCCAAAGAATTATGGGAGTCATTGGAACACAAGTAAAAAAACTGAGGATGTGGGTATAAAGAATTTCGTGGTAGCTCGTTTTTTAGATTACAAGATTGTTGATTCAAAGAATGTGATCAGTCAGGTTCAAGATCCGCATGTTTTGCTACATGACATTCATGCTAAGGGAATAACTTTGAGTGAAACTTTTCAAGTAGCTGCTATTATTGAAAAGTTACCTCCAAGCTGGGTAGAATTTAAGAACTATTTGAAGCATAAGCGAAAGTAGATGAGTGTTGAAGACTTGGTTGTTCGTCTTCGTATTGAAGAGGACAACAGGCTGGCTCAAAAAAACAATTATATACCTGATTCTGCCATGGCAAATATGGTTGAGCATGCTTCGTCATCTTCATAATCCAATCCCAAAGGAAAAGGCAAAGGCAAAGGAAAGAATGATAAGAAGAGCAAAGGGAAGGCTGAGTACCTTGCTCCTAAAGCTAGAATTTTGTAACAAAAGTTCCAAGGGTTATGCTACAATTATGACCAGTCGGGTCACCGTTCTGCTAACTGCAAGATGCCGAAGCAGGTGATTCCATGCTAGGCTAATATGGTGAATGATAATGTAGACATGATTTCTATGGTGTCTTATATCATTGCCATGATCTCTGAAGTTAACATGGTGTGTTCTAACAATGGATAACGGTATGTGGATACTAGAGTTACCCGTCATGTTTGTGTTGAAAAGAATATGTTTCATTCTTTTAGAGCGATTGACAATGGAGCGAAATTTTACATGGGCAACTCTGCAACTGCTGATATCAAGGGCGAGTGAGATGTTATCTAAAAGATGACATTTGAGAAAGAGCTCAAGTTGACAAATGTCTTGTATGTTTTGGAGATTCGTAAGAATCTTGTGTCTGGTTGGCTGTTGAAAAAGTTTGGTTTTCGTCTTGCTTTTTAGTCTGATAAATTTGTTCTTTCTAAGAATCAAATGTATGTTGGTAAGGGATATGCCCTTAATCGTATGTTTAACCTCAATGTAAAGGTTGTTAGGAATGATATCGATATAATGTATACTTTTGCTTACTTGATTGAGTCTTCTAATGTGTGGCATGCCCGTCTTAGACATGTAAATTTTAATTCAATTCGTCATTTTATTAAATTTAATTGCATGCCAAATTTTTATACTGATTTAAAATATATGGGTGAAACTTGTGTCGAAACTAAACTTACAAGGTCATCTTTCAAATCGGTTAAATGAAAAACCAAACCACTTGATATGATACACACAGACATATGTGATGTGAAATCACTACCCACAAAAGGTGGTGATGAATACTTTATCATGTTTATTGATGATTGTACAAAGTATTGCTATGTTTACTAACTGAAAAGTAAAAATGAAGCTATAGACAAGTTTGTTCTATACAAAAAAAAGTGGAGAATCAACTTAGTAAGAAAATAAAGGTTGTACGAAGTGATAGAGGAGGTGAATATTTCTTCATTCGTTGATATATATGTGAAACATGGAATCAGACAGGAGTTCATTGCTCCTTACTCACCTCAGCAAAACGATATTGCCGAAATGAAGAATAGTACCTTGAAAGAAATTATTAATGCCATGCTGATAAGTGCTTGTTTTAGCTGGGACATGTAGGGGAAGCTATTCTAAAGGTTACTTATCTTCTAAATAAGATACCTCGTAAGTAAAAATAATAGACCCCTTAGGAACCGTTGATGGGTAGAAAACCATTATATCAGTACTTACGAGTATGGGGGTATCTAGCAAAGGTAGTTATATTGACACCCAAGGCCTAACAGATTGGACCTAAATTTATGGATTTTATATCCATTGGATATGCTAAGAATATCATTGCTTATCATTTCATTGTACATGAGTAGAAAAATCTAGATATACAAAAGGATGTTGTAATGGAATCAAGGAATGCTTCTGATAACGCCTAAATTATACATGTTTTCGGCGGCATTATTTATATTTATTTTATCATTTCTCGTGAACTTTTGATACTTAATCGAATATATTTGCTATTATAGGTTCATGATAAGTGTCATGGAAGAAAACGGATGATTACACAAAGAATTGAAGCTTAAACGAAGAAATAACTCAAACTCAGAGCTTCCCGACACCTGTTTACTGTTTTGATCATAACTCGGTCATACGAACTCCGTTTTAGTTGGTTCAAGCGGCCACACAAGCAGAATTCAATTATCTACAACCGTATAAAAGGACAACTGCTGAAAATGACCAAAAGTATGCCGCACTTGCAGAAAGTACGGCGCACTTTTCACCAGAACTGAAAAAGTCCTTCAACACACAAAGTGCGGCGGTTTTACCCAAAGTACGACGCACTTTTGAGGCGTTGGAGAAAATTAAAGGCAATTAAATGCTAAGTGCGTTAACACCCTATGTGCGGGGCACAAATAAGTTTGTGTTGCGCACTTTTGCCTATTTTTAGCCTATAAATACAGCCCCTAATCATCTCATTCCATATCTCTTACACACACAAACCTCCAATTCGTTTAGAACAATTAGAGTAGGTATTTTTGGTGATTTTGGCTTGACAAACCAAGGATCTAAACACCCCTTTAAACCACCACTATCCACCATTAATTTCCAGATTATAATCCATCCAAGGAAGTAGCATTGAAGTGTAATTCGAATCTATAAGTGATTGTGATAGAATTGTTCATAGTTTCCGGGTTTACTTTAAATATAATATAGTTTTCGTTGGGAAAACTTATGAAATCATCAACATTTGCTCTTGAAGTTGGTATAAACCTTGTTACTCTTTTGAATATGATCCTTATTGAATTCATGATGAATGGTATGTGTTTTGTTACTTTGATTATGGAGTAGTAATCCTTTTATGTTTGTTTGGGAATATGTGATCTTTGATATGGAGTGTTTGGATACTTGTTTATTGAAATGGTTAAACATAATTTTCTAAGTGTAAAGGCCAAAAGGATACTTATAAACTTATGTTTTATCATTCCACTTATTATATTGGTTATAATAACTTATAAAGGCCGAAAGGATTTGTTGTTGTTAATCAATATAATCACAAGTTATATTTAAAGGCCGAAAGGATTTATAACTTATGATAACTCTATTTTCTAACTTATAAACACTATTCCAAACACATCATTATCTAAGTGATCATTGCCTAAACAAACATACCTTAATCATTTGATTGAATCATCCCTTTATTTGCTTTTCTTTGCAACATTCGATATATGCAAGATTTGGTTAATTTGATCCGTGACAATCATTTTAGACTTACCTAAAGCTATACTATACACGAACGGGTATACTTCCCGAGTGTTGTGTTTTTAGTAAAAATTGGTATTTCTAGTATTATAAATTTAAAGCTTGTAAAACACACATCAAGTTTTTAGCGTCGCTGCCGAGGAATTGTTTAAGTTGTTATAATTTGTTGCTTATTTCTGGTGCTGTTTTGTTTCTCAAAAAAAATTTCAAACTCGCCGTACCGTTTTTTGTCAAACGAAAACCAAAAATTATTTTTCTCCAAGAAGTACGCCGCACATCCTATTTGTGCGTCCGTTTTCCTGAAAACCCAGGAAGTACACCGTATTTTACCCAAGTACGCCGCACTTTCTGCAAATTTTCACAAACAAAATCTTATTTCATAAACCAAAACCCCCAATCTGCTAGTCTTAGGTTCTATAATCATTTGAAATTGTATTTTATCTGATTATATGCCTTGTGTATTTGTAATTATCTAGTTTATCATAATATTCGAAAAAAAACATAAAAATTCTAGAAATGCCGGCGCACTTTTCCTAAAGTACGCCGCACTCTATCTATTTGATTTTTTTTATTATATATATATATATATATATATAATAAAAACTAAAATATATATAATATATATAAAAATCTATAAAAATATAAAAAAATATATGAAAATAATTTATTTTATTTTGAATATTATCCTACTAGCCTTAATTATAGATACAAAAATGTCTCTTTGCAAAATGCTTAACGTATGTATAAATCTCATATCTTTTAGAAAACAACTAGTAAGTCTGATATATAAATTAAATAAAATAAAAATGTCTTGTAAATTTAAAATTATCCAAAAAGAATCCAGATCGAATCACACAAATCTTCTACCGGACATACTATCGTTAATGACTTTGTCGTTATATATATACCTATATACCTGAAGAGGAAGTCGAACCCCAACCAAATTTTCCGCTCCAAGAAATAATAATCCTCGATCCCGATGATCAACCTATGTGGGAAAGTGCTAAGATTGTAGCACCTACTTCTAATTCTACCATTGTTCAACCCAATGTTGATGACAACTTTGTTATCAATAGTAATCACTTAAATATGATTCGGGAAAACAAATTCGATGGTTATCTGCGGGCCGATCCGCATGACCATATCTGTGAATTTCTCGCAATCTGCAACATGTTCAGATACGGTGAAACGCAGAGTGAAGCTGTTAAGCTTTTGATATTTCCTTTTTCCTTGTGTAATAAAGCTAAAACTTGGTTTAACGAACTTAACGAAGAGTGTATAACATCGTGGGAACAAATGAGAAAAGTTTTTATAAACAGATTCTTTCCACCTTCGTTATTTAACCGTCTCTTACTTGAAATCAGAAATTTCTCTCAACTCGTATGTGAAAGTCTAATCGACGCTTGGTTACGACTCAAGAGCATGCTATGAAAATGTCATGGGAACGGTCTGACCAAAGGAGCTATTATTCAAATATTCTATCACGGTCTAGACAAACCCACTCAAGTAATCCTAGACGAAAATGCCGGAGGAATCTTCCTCTACAAAAGTCCAAATCAAGCTTTTCAATTTCTAGAGGACAAAGTCCTTTTCAAATATGATTGGCTCATTAAATCTAAAAACAAACATCATCAAAAATCTGTTTCTTTCACCGATGGAAGTATTAGCAATAATGATAATTCTCGATTAATGAAAAAATTGGCAGATCTAACTATAAAAATGGATTCTCAAATTATAAGCTTAAATGAAGAATTGGAAGGTATGCGTGAGAAATATAATGAGCTTAGAGAGGGAAACGCTTCTAAAAACCACCTGAACGATGACATGCCAATGTGTGAACGTCATGAAGCAAATTACATCCAATCTGAAGGTAATAAAGACCGAAATTCTCATGATTCGCATTCTCACCAATCCCATCATGATCGTAGTGATTATGAGAAATCGCTCACAGAATTAAACAATGATGTGAGAAATGACCTTGAATAATTCAAAAGATGTATCCGTAGCATGAGAACTGTTCATTGGAAACTTTTTGCCAGAGACGATGATAAAACCACCGGTGTTTTACCTAACAAAGAGTCTAAAACAGTCAACCAAGAACCTCAATCTAAAACTGATTTTGAAAAATCAATCACAAAATTCTTGGATGGTCAAAGAGTTACAAATATGTTTTTCAAAAACAATGTTAACGATATAATTATAAAAATAAAGAAAAACGAAAATAATTTCCAAACTAAAATTAAAAACATGGAAAGAAAAATAGATGAGTGGGAGAAGTCTCAAAACATCTCTTCAGAACAAACCAATTGGACTGAACCACAACCTCCTCCTCAAGCTCAAACCGAGAAAGTGAATACCGTATTCACCTGGAGTGGAATGTCTGATGATTCTCCAAAAATTCAAAAAAATCCACCACCTCCTATCATCGTTAACAATAAAATCAAAAAAGATAAACTTATTAAAACATCAAAAAAGGGCTATCACATGGTAAAAACAAAAGAATATATGTTCCGTGAGTATATACCAAAGACTCCATACCCTCAACGTTTAATGGTGTATCATTCCCACTTGAACCGTATTGTCAAGGTATCATGAATCAAGTTGAGTATAACAAAAAAGAATAGTAGTAGTAATAATAGTAAATAATAATAAACCTATATAAAAGAGCTTATATATATATATATATATATATATATATATATATATATATATATATATATATATATATATATATATATATAACAATTTTTTTGCAGTTTGATAAGTTTGATGTGCATTGGCCCGTGTATTTCTTACTCGATTTATGCATCCAAAAAGAATATTTTGAACTTTGTGGGTGTGTTCGTTGGAAACCCTCACGAGACTATAACTCATCCACTCGGGATACCGAGAGGTTTAATGGCTTGTTGCATACGCAAAATGCAACCGTGGTGCCTACGAAAGTGCGCTTTAGTACTTAATGTTTTTCGTAGTTGTGTCTATTTTGCAGATTAAATAAAACAGGTGGAGCTTGGATTGGTGGTTGGCATTTTACACTTGGAGACTTATATAATTGGAGTATTATATTACATGTGGTAGAATACACATGCTTGGCGTTCCGCTTCGCGCCATATCCTTTATAATTAAACCAAGAACTTAGGAACCCCGGGAAGTACCGTTTTCTCTTAATTTTCCTTATTTTCTATATTTACCAGTTCTCACATTGAGGGAAATGTTCAACTTAAGTGTGGAGGGGTAGCAAATAGGAAAACTTAATCATGTCCCTCCATGTTTGCCCTGCAGAAATTTTCAAACTTTCAACTGATATTTTCTAGAAAATTTAAAAATTTATATATTACTTTTCCAAAAACTTAAAAAATGCATACGCTAAGTAAGGCAAATCTAACCGGATTGACATTTTAACTAGCACAAAATCAACCCACTTAAATTGTAAGGATTTAGAACTTAAGGAATGTCACACCCCGCCAAGGCAAAAACACGAGGCGTAAACAAGAATGGATATCATCACAACACATGGTGTCTATATAGAGGATACTAAAATGAAAACTAAAGTAAAGCAAAGACATAAAGTGTCATAACAATACCCAAAACCTAATGGTATCTTTATTAATGAGAAAGAGGTCTCGTCAATAAATGACATGCAAAAACATAATCCAAACAATTCATGCAAACACATTTATTCAAACAGAAAGCATAAATAAACTCCAAGCATCCTACGGTCTCATCTAGCCACTTCGCTCTATCTTAGCACCATTAAGCTCACCTGAAAATGATGCTTAAAACGTCAACATAAAGTTGAGCGAGAATCATAGGTTTACGACATACAATAATATCCAAAAACATTCAATTAGCTGCTGCAATTACCAAAATAATTCATGACAACAAATAACAACAACAGGACGGAACGTGTCCACGATCTACAATCATATCAACTACATATGTGTGCTACATGGCCTCATATTAGCTCACGCTGTCTTACCACCGTCACACCTCGTTTTGCATATTGGGATCCACAATACCAAACATATCATATCGCAATACAATAGGGCGGAACGTGCCCACGATCCAATACACATAACTACATCAAGCTTAAAAACATTTTAACATGACAACAAGCATCATTCTTACCCCAAAATAACATGAGAAAAAGGGGCTATGAAACTCACCTTTGCTTAGCTTTCCAAAAGATTCCAACAAAAAGCTTCACAAACAACTAGCACAAATCTAAACAACAAAATAACTCGTGTTACACGCTACTAAGCCAAAAGCTTAAGCACATGTAACAATCATATGATGGATGTCTAAGGTGTTTAGTTACCCTCATGGGTCACCCCGACACCATGCCCGACATTAACCAATTCGTTTACACATTATTTCAATGTCTTACAATTTACCCGAAAACGCAGAATTTTGACCTCACTTTACCATTTTCTAAACCAAACCTACTGAGCTTTATAAATTCTACCAAAAATCACAGGTTAAATACCATGAGTCTACTAACTCCATGATTTTTACACTAATTTATTTCCCTTCTTAAGTGCCTCAAATAAAATCAAACTTTTAACTACTCAGTTTCGGATCTGATCACACACTAAAAAGTTTTGACCTAAGAACTATACTTAGACTCCAAATCAGAAGCTCTCCTTTGGGGGATTTATAATAGGCACATAGAACGAAACTCCTGTAGACGGGCTAAGCTAAATTCGAATTTTAAGTGGGGGTTTTACAACTCGTAATCTGACCTAAATCTGACTCGTATTTATTGATTTGACAACTTTTATTGTAACCAACGTTTGAATGACTTCTCGACCTCAAAAACCTTCGAGGCCGGATGTTCTGAAAACTAGACTCTCAGAGCTATGTTATACACACTGTAAAATTGACAAAATCTGTTACCATCATTGAGATATCAGCTAAACAACACAACCCTAAATTCTGCCCCAATCTAAATCAAATTCTAACGCGAATTAAGTCTAACCAGTTACATCCATAAGCTTCTAATTAAACCCTAATCATTGTAATATGATTAAACATCATTAATTTAATGATTTTACAAAACCCTAATTACATCATAATAATTATTACATGAATTAATGATTAATAACTAACAAGGATTAATTAAAACTTACCTTAGAGCTTGATTTCTTTACAAAAGCAAAAACCCTAATTTTCTTCTTCTTTTCTCTTGTTGTTTGTCCGATCTCACAAGGGGGTGGGTTATGGGATTTTATTTTGTATTTATAGGCCCCTAAACTAATTATAGACAAAGTATAATTAGTATTTGTTTCCTTTTAAAATTCGTTTTTCTTTATTTTTCCTCTAAAATTTGTTTTTTACTATTCATGTATATAAAAATATTTTTTTAATTACTTAATTATTTGCTTTACCTTATGTTTTTATAAAAATCTAAGCTTATTTGAGCATACCTTTTTGCGTAAACGCAATTTACTAGACCTTTAAAAATAATTAACTTTTCATTTTTATTAAACCTAACATTCCAAAAATAGAAATTTTATTTCTTTCTTATTCTAACTACTAGAACCTAATCTCATCCTAATATTACTAACACATAAATACGTATACGTATAATTACTTACACAAATAACGCGAAACCGCTTCAATCACCAAAATCATTTCCTTGTCACCAAAAGTGAACGAAATGAATTCCATAAAATCCAACACAAATCCAATCCCAATGAGACGATCACGCTTAATGGATTGATTATCCAATCTCACATATCCCCCCCACACACATATAAACATGTATAAACACATATAACACATAACCCATACATATAGAACAAATATTTAGGTCAATACTACGGTTTGACCAACCTGCTCAAGCCACGGTTGTCACAAAAGGCGCTATCGAGTTAAGTAAAAACCCCGTACAACACTCTAGAACTAAACATATAGAAACCCGTCACCACTTTCTTCGTGATATCGTCCAAAAGGGCAATATATCTATCGAGAAAGTTGCATCCGAAGATAATATAGCCGATATATTTACTAAGCGTTTAAAACGTAAAGTATTTAATTATTTAAGATTAGGATTAGGAATGATGGAACTTATTATGGATAGTGATTCTCCATCATCTCAAAAATAATTTTAAGCGGAAATTTGATGTAGTAATTAATCATTATTCAAAAGATGTTAATTCGCATTACAAGTTCCAATTACAAAACTTCTGATCGTGAACATAATCGATATTAGAATTTTATTAGATTAAGAAGATATCAATAAAATTACCATAGATATTTTCAAAATCTACATGTATGGTCAATACATGAAAATTACGAAATCAATTGAAAAATAATGAAAAGAACAATCATCAAATTGCAACTCACACTTGTGTTGACGATGTTTTGTTGAAGCTAAATGTTCACAAATGATTGTGTTATTAGTAATGGTTAAACTTTTTCTAAAAGATAACACACTCCTAGTAGGATCGACTACATTGAAATTCCATCGGGATATTCACGACAAGTTGCACGATTTGTTCAAAGCTTAAACGTTGACTCTGAAAACTATATCACATATTCTTAATAGTATATATAACATACTTTAATTGCTAATAACACAACACCATATCTCAATTTGCTCAAAAAACAAATCTGTCGGTATTTTTAGACATTTGCGGACCACGGATCCACCATAGGGAGATTCGTATGTTATTTTGGTGGATCCGTGTGTCACAGATCATGGGTAAATAACTAACTTTGAACAAATTGGGACCACAACAAGTATCAAACAAACACACTCACGAACTTAATTACCAAAACCCTCAAACAAACATAACTGATCATCGACTTTTTTGAGCAACTAATCTACAAGATCATCAACAAATCATCAATCTATAACAGCTATTGTAA
This sequence comes from Tanacetum coccineum, assembly GCA_026074375.1. Lineage (NCBI taxonomy): Eukaryota > Viridiplantae > Streptophyta > Magnoliopsida > Asterales > Asteraceae > Tanacetum > Tanacetum coccineum. Next base: position 28,906 of record BQNB010043783.1, on the reverse strand, counting down.
GTGATTTCATATAATTTCTGTTTAATTTCATATCTAGGGTTTTGATTTTGATTAAATCACATAATTTAGGGATTTTAATTTTTCTTGTTATTTTCATGCAATTAGAACTATAATATAACAATGTATAACTACTATAATACTCAAAAGCATAATTGAAGCGATTCGCCAATAATCAATTTTTGACAAAAAACCAAATTATGATTTTCACTTCTATGAACTTTTAAAAACAAGACTTGTTTAACTACATTGTTAATACAACGCAAAAACTTTTTCTTCATGCATTAAGATCTCATGAATGTATATACGAGATGCTTAATTCATAAGCATTTTTCGTTCCATTCATCTTGAGCAATATCAAACATAGGTTGTGTATCAAGGTTTGATTATTACTAGTACTATCACTACTTTTCTTTTATTTAAGTCAAGCAAATCGCACGCCCACATCAAGTCTATATAGACACACTTAGAGTTTACATTGTTTCACTACCTTTTGTTTATTGAGTCATTATTATTTACCTATAGGTGAAATCACGACATAAAGAAATCAAATAGAATACAAACGAACTAAAGAGTATCTACCTAGAGTCCATCGTACTAGACAAATGGATGAAGAACTTAGAGAGTCTTACTGCACCCTTGAGAAGCGTCTCTTCCATAAAGGAAGAATAGTTACTCCATCTTTCATTTTTGAAAATAATATGCTTCTATTCTTTTAAGCTGTAGGCCTTGAGCCTTTTCTTACTCTTAATGAACCCATATGTCCTAGATTTGTAGTTGAATTCTATAATAGTCTTGAAGTCAAAAGAGATGAGAAGCTACGTCCTTACATTGAGTTCAAGCTTGGTCAATTCACCTTTAAGCTGACCCATCTCAACTGTCTCAAATCCTCAAAACTCCTCATGCTCTAGAAACTTTTTACATAAGTAAATGGTCACTAAACTCTCTTGATGATCATCCTGATAGCAATTTATTTAGTCCTAAACATGACCACGTCAAAAAGGCCATCACCACTCCTAGAACCACTCAAGCTCAACTTCTAAGAGACCTTAACAAACTCTACATTGATGACATTCATCCTGATTTGAAAGGATGGCAACTTTTCTTTAAGGAAAACTTCTTTTTGTTCAATTGACAAAAGAAACAAGGTAAAATCATGCATTGCATACATGCTTTACTACCTAACCATTGGAAGAAAGTTTAACGTCACTTCGATGATCATTTATCGAATGGAGGAAGTCATAAACAAACGCAAAGGCCCCATGCCTTTTGCCATGCTCTTGACCCGTCTCCACAATCATATCCTTACCACAAACCCTCAAGCCATTATCCTAATTTCTAGGTTCACATTTCATGAACATGTCATGGACCCTCTAGACATTTCAAGAAATCCAAGCAAAGAAAAGGGAAAGAAAATTGCCTCTCCCTCGGTCATATCCTCTTCATCTTCATCATCCGATGATAATGAAGCACCATCTTTTCTCGAGTTCTATGATAAGCTATCCGACAGTGAGGATTAATGACATCAAATAACATCTATTTTATAGCATCATTTATCCCATGTTATTAACCTATTTTGTATAGTTATTACAAAGAATTGTTACTTAATCATTTATATTTGAGAATTCCAGTAATTATGGAGTAATTGGTGAAAGATAGCAAAAGGCGCGCATTCTGGAGCTTAAATGAAGATATTTTTAAGATTACTATTCTGAAGACCAATGCGCCGTATTCATCAAGGAAGATACGGCGTATCCGTACCTGCACTCACCAAAGACCACAGAAGGATAAAGATCAATATGCCGTATCCAAAGAGACTCAATACGCCGTATTCAAGATATAGTATTTAAATATTCTGGAAGATATCAAGCGTGGTCCCTACTCCAAGAAATCCCTAATATGCCGTATCCAACACTTGGATACGCCGTATCCAACCGACTTCCAGACCTTATAAATAGAAAACTCAAAAACGAGTTTTTAGTGTGCTAAATCATATTCTCGATACCTAAACCATAAAAGTCGATTTTTAGAGGAGAAAAAGAGCAGAAGAGGTCGAGCAAAGTTATCAATTCCATAGGAGACATCGTGTAATTCCATATACTTTAGTAATCGTTTAGTTTTTAGTATCATTCGTTAACTCGGTTAGTTTACCTTGGCTAAATAATTGCTCTTGTATTTATTATGATGTTTGAAGCCTAATACCTTTGGGTATTAGCCATTATTATGAAGATATGAATGTTTGGTATTTGTTTATCTTGATTTCTTGATTTATCGTTGTATGCTTGTTTATGTTTATCAATTTATACTTGTTTACGCGCTTTTGTATGCGACCTATCATTCAACTAGATCTAGTGAAGCGAACCAAGTAAATCTAGAGTCCGGGATAGCTCTCCATATAGTGATTTATGCATCTAGAATTATAGTTACACTAATATTGTCCTTCTAAGTCTGTGTCTAGGATACGCTTCAGGCTTAACTAGTTAATTGGATACTGCCAATGGTTTATTGATCGTGTTGACTAGCAGGTGACCTAGATAATTTAACAAGTAACGTTCTGATTCCATTTGATAGTTGGACAAGTGGACTACTAGTGTATAAATTGCCATTAAGCGATAAGTGGGTAAAGTCTTTCTGAGCTAGGGTTTAACAAGATCACCATTGCTTTAATCCCTAAGATAGATTATAATCAGCAAATAAGGATGCTTTATGCTGATGCCTTAATTGTGAAAGAATTAATGTGTCTAGGTCTTAGGATGATGTAACGCCTAAGTCTTAAGAATGATATGCCACCTAGAGAGAAGAAATCGTTGCACTTAATAAACAAACCAACTTTCTAATCAGATTAATAATGGTTAATATATTTTTCTTATATAAGGTTCGATCGCTCTTTTATCTTCTGTTAATTAGCTTGCGTGGGTAAAAGTGCCTTGAATTGATTGTAGTCACCAACCAAACTGTGCTAGTCTCTCAGGCTAAAAACCCCCTTTTCCCGATAGAATTAGGATTTAGACTGACATAGGTTTAACATATGTTTAGAATAGAGTAGAATTAACATAGAATAGATAACCAAGATATTAATTAAATTGATAGATATAACCTCGCTTCAAGTGTTCGACACCCTACTTACCACGAAACTACTACCGATCGGGTATACTGCCCGTTAAAGTGTTGTTTTTGGTTTAGTCGGCAAAATATAAATTTAAAACTTGAATCAATTAAATATACATCACAAAATGACACATCAAGTTTTTGGCGCCGCTGCCAGGGAGTGAAAATTAATCTTGATTTTTATTTGATATTTTAGTTTTTAACATTAGATTAGATCTAACCATTAGAATTAGTGTAATTTAGATTAGTGTGTATTCTTGTATATTCTGTAAATCTTCTATATTTGTGTGTTAATTGTTTGTGTATTTAATTGTTTTTCTTAAACACACTGTTCTGGTCGACAGTTGAATACGGTGTATCCACTTCCATAGGATACGGCGTATCCAGCTCTTTGTCCAATACAACGTATTCATCCCAATAGATTAATACGGCGTATCCACTTCCACTGGATATGACGTATCGATCATCTGGAACAAAAACTAAAATTTTGGTTTTCCTATTTGATTTTCATGCCAATTTTTTTTACCTTTCTTCAAAACAAATCCTACTGATTGTTTATCCCTTGTTTCAGGTAGTGCATGACAAGGACTTCTACTAAGGAACTATTTACACCTTACAAAGAACCTGAACGAGAATTTTGATCATCAAGGAGACACTTCAAGACTCTAAGTTTCAATTTACTCTCTGACCAAGAATACTCAGAGGAAGAAGAAGCAGAAGCAATGGCAGAAACGATGGAGCAATACATGAGCAAGACCCGAGCAGACTATGGATCGGGAGTCCCTAGGCCTAAAATTGGTAACAAAGATCAATTTGAACTAAAAGGAAAATTTCTTAAGGAGCTTCGAGAAAACACATTTTGCGGTTCGGATAATAAGGATGCAAATGAACACATTAAGAAAGTTCTCGAAATAGTTAACTTATTCCTTGTTCCTAACATCATTGTGGATCAACTAATGGTCCGAGTCTTCCTTATATCCTTAACTAGAGCCGCAAGTCGTTGGCTGAGAAATGAACCAACTGGTTCAATCAAAACTTGGGAAGACCTTAAGACTAAGTTTTTGAACAAATATTGCCCACCTGGTCGAACTGCAAAGAAAATGGAGGAAATTAACAACTTTCAACAAAAGCCAGATGAAACCCTTTATCAAGCATGGGAGCACTTTAAAGAACTCTTGATGAAGTGTCCTCAACACTGTTTGACTAAGATGCATGAGGTAATTTTGTTCTACAATGGGTTGAATGTTCCAACACGACAGATTCTTGACTCAAAAGGTGTCGTTCCAACTAAGACTACTGCAGATGCCAAAACGGCCATCCAAGAAATGGCTGAATACTCTCAAAAATGTCACAATAGAACATCTAGAGGAAGAAGTACTGTGACTTCTGACGGACTGGCTGCTATACAAGCACAACTAAACAATCTAGGAAGGAAGATCAAAAAGGTGAATGAAAAAGGTTATGCAGCACAAGTAGGATGTGAACAATGCAAATGACCCTATTACACCAAAGATTGCCCACTAAAAGAAGAAGGGAAAACCCTAGAAGAAGCTTACTACATGCAATTTGGTGGACCTTTTCAAGGAGGGGGATATAGAGCAACAGCTCCAAGGTACTATCAAAGGAACAATGCAAATCCTTCGTACCAAGAACGAAGGCAATCTATGGAAGATACCCTAAGCAAATTCATGAGTGAATCAACAAAGAGACATGAAGAAAATTCCAATTTGATCAAAGAAATCCGAGCTACGATAGATGCTGCCATAAGGAACCAAGGAGCATCAATCAAAACTTTAGAAATACAAATCGAGCAAATGAGCAAGGTACTATACGAAAGAGGATTTGGAAGCCTACCAAGCTCAACTGAAACAAACCCAAGCGACCAAGTCAAGTCAATTTTAACCACTATTAAAGTTGATTCATACTCGATACGCTGTATTGGATCATCTCAATACGCCATATCCACTGGACAATACGAGTCAAGACAAATGACGATTCCTTTTCTAAGTCGTTTGGATAATCATTACTGTGAAGATGAAGAGGGGAACTATGGACTAAAATTCATGAAAGCCTATGGAGCTTCACATATCAATAACGCAATACCCAAAAGGAGAAAGACCTAGGGATTTTCACTCTACCTTGCTTTATTAATAATACTTGCTTTGACAATGCCCTTGTTGACTTAGGAGCTAACATTAGTGTTATGCCTCTCTTGACCTACCTTAACTTAGGATTAGGCGAATTAGCTCACACTAAGCTGACAGTGAAATTGGCAGATAGGACAGTGAAATATCCAAAAGGAATTGCTGAAAACGTACTAGTAGGAATTGGTAAATTTACTTTCCCAGTAGACTTTATAATTCTTGATATACCTGAGGATATCAAAGTACCCTTGATCCTTGGAAGATCATTCTTGTCTACTAATTGGCCACCGGGCCCCTCTAATCCATCTCCACCACCACGTATCTCTCGACTACCTCCCGGTTTTCCAAATCCACCACCCGAATTTAAACCATTACCATCAACCCAACCTTTGTTTGTTAACATTAACAACAACATACCTATCCTCCAAAATAATGCACCTCTACTAGAAAACATCCACCATCCACCACCAAATCTTGGAAATCAAGATTTTCCCAATCCTCCTAACATTTTAGATTTTGTTCATCCAAATGACATGCCTCACCTCCACAACATGTTTTGTCAATGTTGTAGCACCACAAGGCATGAAATCCTAATGCTCCAAAACCGTGTCAACTACATGTTCTCATACATTCGACACCACCTCGGTCCTTCACCGCACCCACCTTACTTTCCGCATTAACCGCGTGCAAATATCACCTCACCCCTCGGATTATATAGGAAAATGATATGTCCCAAGATTTAGGATTTTAATTGTTTTTCTGTCATTTTTGTTTATCATGTAATTGGCTTTAAATGCTAAGTTTTATGTGTAAATCCCTTATAATGGATTAAGCATTATTTTCTTTTGTTATGTTGTTGATGGATGTTCATTATGTATATGTGTGCATTTGTGATTGTCATATATATTTGCTTGTCTACTAACTTTGTTTTGTAGCAACGCATCCATAGCTCGATTCCTTGGTGCCCCAAGCGAGGGGGAGCATCCACCAAGGGGGAGCACTAGCAATTAGTCTTTATTTTTACTTTGCATTCGTAATCAAGTCACTTCGCATTCGTCAAAACAAGACTTGCAAGACTCCCCTCCTTCTACAACACTTTTTGCTTAAAACAAAAAGGGGGAGAAGATATGTAAACTCATCTACTAAATATATTTATAACTTATAATAAGCTTATTTATCTTATGTCAACATCAAAAATCGGGCATTATTTTTGTTAATACAAATATTCGAGCAAAAACGATATTTATTTTTAATGATCTTTATGTTTTGATAATAACAAATATAATGTCATACTACGTAAAACTTTACGTAAACAAGTTATTTAGTTGAAAGTTTACTTGACGCCGACAAATCACTTAAGGGATGAATATGGCATTATTAAACATAGTTAATGATCAAAGCAAAATATTATGATTTGCATAAATCGTTTCTAATAAAATGATTTAAGCTAAGACATGATTAATTATAAGCTAGTTATATTAACCATGTAAGACAAAATAAGATTAACCATAAGTGAAAACAATCTTTCCAAATCTTCCCAAATCTATAAAATCTTTCCTTATTGGTGATAAGAAATATTTTCTTCTAGAAGAATCCATTAAACTAGTTATAATAAGTACAAAACAATATTTTGTATAGATTTGGGGTTAATCACAAAATGACAAATTTTGTCCCAGCTCCACCCACGGATCCACCAAAAGCACTGGACGGATCCATGAGATGGGGGGATCCGTGGGTCGCACGTCTTGTTCCCCTGGGACATATTTGAATTTCAAAAGGTTGCCTATAAATACCAACCTCATTCTTTCATTTTAGACAACTCTTGAAAAATATTTTTCTCACATATATTTTATCTTTTATATATTCTTTATCATTATACTTGTTACATAATCCATTACAAGTGATCAATTCATTCCACTCATTAGTGAAGAACACTCAAGAAGACGTCAAGCTTCAAGTGTTAATAGTTTAGTTGTGTCATCACGCTTGTGATAATCATTCATCTTGTATATCTTGTGTTGTGTGTTGTATGTATCATATGTGTATGATAGGTTAGTATTTAGGCCTCAAGATACATAGTGTGTTAGATTGGTTCTATCTCGAAGTACAACTCGGTATTTAGCTTAGTACCAGAAAAAGTGTAAGTGACGTGTACGGTTTTCTCTGCCTAAAGGGAGCTTGTTGACATAGTGAAGATAACTCTTAAGTTGGGTACTTGAGGAGTGGAGTAGGGCGAAGAGGTGCTTCGTAGCCGAACCTCTATAAATCATTGTGTCATCGGTTTGATCTTTCTTATCTTTACTTGCTTACATTTCGTAGTTTGTTTATTTACTTATTGCATCGCTATCATATACACTTGTGTATATCTCTTGAATTCACATAAGTCGACAATCTAAGTTTTAATTTTAAAACGGTAAAAACTATTCAACCCCCCTTCTAGTTTCTACAATTGGTATCAGAGCCAGGTTACCCAAGATCTTTAACGTATATTATACATTAAAGCTTGAATCGATCTATGGATTCAGATAAATATCTAGAAGGGCAATCTATGCAAAGACCACCTCTTTTTGAATGTGATCATTTTATTTATTAGAAAAATAGATTTGAAACTTATGTGAAAGCAAAAGATTTAGATCTTTGGCATATTATCTTGAATGGTGATTTTCCACTGCTTGCCAAAAATGAAGTTACCCAAATTTTATAGGTTGTTCCTTTTGAAGAACAATCCGATGATCTTAAAAAGAAACTTGCTAAAAATAATGAAGATAAAATGGTTCTTTACAATGTCTTACCTAAAAAGGAATACGAAAGAATTTTATGTGTAAAACGACTAAAGATATTTAGCAATCGTTGTTAATCACACATCAAGGTAATAGCCAAGTAAAGGATAATAAAACTGATCTTCTTGTTCAACAATTTGAACAATTTACTATCCTTGAAGAAGAATCTATTGATAGCGGTTTTGCTAGATTTAACACTATTATTACTAGTCTTAAAGCTCTTGATGAAGGTTTCTCTAGCAAGAACTATGTTAGGAAGTTTCTTAGGGCTCTACATCCTAAATGGAGAGCAAAGGTCACGGCTATTAAAGAATCAGAATATTTGTCATCACTAGCTCTAGACGAGCTTATCGGTAATCTAAAAGTACATTAAGTTGTCATGGAGAAAGATTCCAAAATTTATAAAGGCAAAAAGGAACGAATTAAGTCCATCACCTTGAAAGCTAAGAAAGATTCTAGTAATGATGGAACTTCGACATCCGGAAGCGATGACGAAGAATATGCTATGGCGGTAAGGAACTTTAAAAGGTTCTTTTGAAGAAAGGGTAAATTTGTTCGGCAACCAAGAAAAGAAAAGAAGTCATTCCGACAAAGAGATGAGAAGAAAGGAAAGAGTGACCAAAAATGTTTTAGATGTGGTGATCCAAATCATCTCATCGGCGATTGTCCAAAAGCATCTCGCAACAAAGATCAAAAGGCTTTCATTGGAGGCTCTTGGAGCGATAGCGAGAATGACGCCGAAGACAAAACCAACGACAAAACTTGTCTCATGGCTCAATCGTCAAATGAGGTAACTCTTAACTCTTCTTGCTATAGTGATAATGCATCTTCTCTTGATAATGATAATATGCAAATTGAATACAATAGCTTATGTGAAATTAGCTTAAAAATCATTAACAAGAATAAAAATTTAAAAACTAAAAGAGATCTTTTAGAAAAAGAAATTTTAGAATTAAACGAGAAAATTAAGAAACTTGAGAAAAGCAAAGAAATTGAAATGGCGTGTAAGTCGTGTGATGAACTTAAATTGGAAAACGCCAAACTTAAAGAAACTCAAGTTAAATTTGTTAAATTTGATAAAAGTGCTAATTCACTAAGAGAAATGTTAAACAATCAAAAGTCACCTAGTTGCAAAATAGGTCTAGGATTTGATAACAATAAAGCGTCAACAAGCAGAACTTCAACCATGAGTTTTGTTGGATCGTCCGCTGAAAAAGTAACAGGCGGATCCACCATTAAAGGGCACGGATCCACTATACCTGGATCCGTGAGTCGCAAGGATGACCAAAAAGGGATAGAACACGTTTTTAGTCCACCTTTGTCTTCTAGATCGGATTTTGTTATTACTAGGAGGAAACTAATACATAATAGAATTGAAGAGTCAAAGAAACCGTTTTTTAAAACCATTACTCAAAAGCGGTATAGGTTATGTCAAAATCGAGTCTAGATCGAAAACACCTCCACATAGGAGAAACATTTCTTCTCAACCAAGATACAACACACCTCAATCTAGGAGAAACTCTAGACAACCAATTCATCAAAATGCATATCCTATGAATTGGAACAACCAACAAAATCAAGGCTTTGTACATATAGGAAATTGTATCCCATTTCAATATCCCAATCAATTGCAACAAATGCAAGGGATGTACTACACTAACATTTTCGGACCCATGAGATATTGGGCACCAAACACTTGAATTTGTTTTTGTTGAAATAGGTATGCTTGAGAACATGCTTGGAACCGGATGAGTGGATCAAAGATAGTGGTTGCTCCAAACATATGACCGGTAACAAGAGTTTATTCTCTACCTACAAAGCATACGATGGAGGTGATGTTGTTTTTGGAAGTAACTTAAAAGGAAAGATCATAGGCAAAGGTACGATCTCTAATGACTCTCTTACTATATCTAATGTAGAACACACAGATAACTTAGCATTCAATTTACTTAGTGTCGGTCAAATTTGTGACAATAAGTGTCAAGTATTATTCACCGAAGATGGTAGTGAAATAATTAAAGATGATAAAATTATAGGAAACGGGATTAGGAAAAATGGTTTGTACGTAATGAAATTAGGAATTAAGTCTCAAGACAAATTATGTCTCGCCATGGTAATGGATAACTCTATCTTATGGCATAGAAGACTTGGTGACGCAAATATGCGTTTAATTCAATCATTGTCATCTAATGAATTAGTTAGAAACTTACCTAAACTAAAATATGATAAACATTTTTGTGATGCTTGTAAAATTAGGAAGCAAGCTCATACAAGTCATAAAGCTAAAAATATGGTTTCCACTAAAAGATGTTTAGAACTATTACATATGGACTTATTTGGTCCATCGGCAATTAAAAGCTATGGAGGTAATTTATACACCTTAGTTGTAGTAGATGATTATTCTAGGTATACATGGACTAGATTTCTAAAGACTAAAAATGAAGCCTTTGAGAAATTTGAAATATTAAGTAGGAAAATTCAAAACCAACTAGGTAGCTCTATAATAGCCATTAGAACGGATTATGGTCGGGAATTTGACAATGAAGTACAATTTAGAGCTTATTGTGATGCACTAGGCATTACTCATAACTTCTTGGCTCTACGTACTCCACAATCAAATGGGGTAGTAGAAAGAAAGAATAGGACCTTGCAAGAGATGTCTAGGACCATGCTTAATGAACAATCCATTCCATAAAAGTTTTGGTGTAATGCCATTGATACGTCAACTTATATATTAAATAGAATATTAATTCGACCAATACTAGGAAAAACTCCTTATGAAATATTTAGAGGTAGGAAACCTTCTTTGGAATATTTTAAAGTATTTGGAAGCAAGTGCTTCATCTTGAATACTAAAGATTATCTAACCAAGTTTGACCCAAAGTCATACAAAGGTGTTTTTCTAGGATATTCTCAAAATAGCAAAGCTTATGTGGTATTAAATAAACACACAATGAAAGTCGAATAATCACTCAACATGACATTCGATGAAAGTCCTCCTCCTACCAAATTATCACCATTGGTTGATGATGATGTTGGTGAAGAAGAAGCCATTAGAAAGAATACCAAAGTAGTAAATACTAATAATGAAGAAGATGAGTCAATAGAAGTTGAAGAAATTGTTAACATTAACGAGTCCAAAAATCATCTACTAGATCAAGTCATAGGAAATCTTAATCAAAGAACCTTAAGATCTCAAGCCCAAAATCATAGTAATTTCTTTTGTTTTATATCTACAATAGAACCCAAAAATGTCAATGAAGCATTAAAAGATGAAAGTTGGGTTATAGCTATGCAAGAAGAACTAAATCAATTTGTAGCTAATGATGTTTGGGAATTAGTCCCTTTACCTATATGTCAATCCGTCATAGGAACAAAATGGGTCTTTAGAAATAAATTAGATGAAAACGGTATAGTATCTAGAAATAAGGCTAGATTAGTAGCACAAGGATATAATCAACAAGAAGGTATAGATTATGATGAAACATATGCTCCGGTAGCTAGATTAGAGTCGATTAGAATACTTCTTGCTATTGCTTGTGCAAATGATTTTAAATTATATCAAATGGATGTAAAAAGTGCTTTTCTAAATGGTTTTATAAACGAAGAGGTTTACGTTGCTCAACCTCCGGGGTTCATTGATTTTCAAAAACCAAACTATGTTTATAAACTTAAAAAGGCTTTGTATGGTCTTAAGCAAGCTCCCAAAGCTTGGTATGATAGACTAAAAGCATTTTTGATAAAACACGAGTATTCAATGGGAATGGTCGATAATACACTTTTTACTAAGAAATCAAAATCACATCTTATCATTGTTCAAATATATGTCGACGACATTATATTTGGTTCAAGTAACTTCGGTCATGGAAAAGAGAATATTCTTAGTATAGTGGAATGATTTTTTCTAGAAACACTTGGAGGTTTAATTTCTTCATTCGAAACACGAAAACTCCAGAGATCAATCAAAGAAATCATTGCTCCAAGCTCAATTGAATCTACAAAGCTATAAGTTTGCAAGATTCGGTAGCTGATAATGGCACTGAATTCGTATAATGCAACTCTCAAAGCTCATATGAAAAAGATATGCATAAGCGATAAAAGACAATTTTTCAAATGCACGCACACCTCAGCAAAATGGAGTAAATAGAACTACTGAAAACGTACCTGGTTGAGGCAGCCAGCACAATGCTTAATTTTTTGAGGTTACCTGAATTTCTCTGGAGCTGAAATTCTCTGTGGGGGGGGGGCGAGCAGTTGCTACATCATTGTTTTACCACACAAAAACCGATCAACCATCAACACACTACCACAATCAAACACCTTATGAGGCTGTTACAATTGACGAAAGCCAAATGTGAGTATTTTCAATGAGTTTTTGCTCACTGTGTTATTCGACAAATAACCGAGATGATCTTGGAAAATTAAACCTACAGCAGACCAACAGGGTTTTTATTGGTTATTCGGAAACATCAATAGGTTTTTGAATCTATAACCGTCGCACCAAAAGGATTATGGAGACTATTAATGTCAAGTTTGATGAGCTCACAGGAATGGCTTCTGAAATCGATTGTTTAGAACCCGATCTTCAACGATTTAATAATCCAAATTCATCAAAATGACTTAATGAATACTCCTTCAAAAGAGGATTGGGATAATTTGTTCGGTCCAATGTTTGAAGATTATTTTGAGAAGAAATCTTCTGATACTACCATCAATTTCGCTGCACAACTGACTCACAATCAAGAAGACTCACCTTCTACATCTTTAATCATTGTTGACACACATGAGGCTCCTCCTATTGTCATAACATCTGACGAACAAAATTTTCCAATCTCTTTACAAGAGTCTAATGAATTCAATCAAGAAGATTCTGCTGACTTTGATGGTAATACACAGTTTGTTCCATGTGATTCTCTGAATCAAGAGTAAATTAGTTCATCTACAATGAATACTGAACATCACAAATTGTGCAGAATTTCCATCAAGTACAACCCTCACTCACATTTGGACAAAAAGATACATCCTCTAGACCAAGTTTATTAGTTGACCACCAATCCAAACCTGTTATGACTCGTCCAACGCTACATACCAGATTATGAGTTTGCAGATATCATTTACCGTTAGCACTATTAAACCAAAGAACATCAAAGAATGCTATGGTTTTTTTTTTTTTTGGGGGGGGGGGGGGGGGGGGGGGGGGGGGGGGGGGGGGGGGATGATCATATTGGATTGAGTCTATGCAAAATGAGTTGAATCAATTTAAAAGAACTTCAAGTTTGGGAATATGGTCCACAACCAGGCATGAAAGAATTTTATTGCTCTAAATGGCTTTGGAAGAATACGTGTGATGCAGGAAAATATTGTGGTTCGGAACAAATCTCGGTCGTGTGGCTAAATTTATAAGCAAGAAGAAAGGCATTGATTGTGAGGAGTCATTTGGCTCCTGTTGCACTCTTTAGGCTGTTCGGATGTTCATTGTTTTTGCTGCTCATAAGAATAACACTAACTTTCAAATGGATGTCAAACGACTTTTCTCAATGGTCCTTTGAAAGAAGAAGTTTATGTTAGCCAACCTGAAGGGTTTATTGATTCTTAATTCCAAATCATGTCTACAGGTTGAAAAAAGCTCTATACGGTCTTAAGCAAGCACCTCGTGCATGGTATGACAAATTGTCTTCTTTTCTAATTGAACATGGGTTCACTAAAGGTATTATTAACCTAACTTTGTTCACATGACATCACGGGGGAGACATATTACTTGTTTAAGTATATGTTGATGACATTATTTTTGGATCTACAAATCTAGATTTTTCAAAACGTTTTGCAAATCTAATGAAAAATAATCTTGAAATGTCGATGATGGGTGAACTAAAGTTCTTTCTTGGACTTCAAGTTCATCAATCTCCCCATGGCATATTCATAAGTCAGTCACAATACACCATTGAATTGTTAAAGAAACATGGTCTGGATGAGCGTGTTTCCATGAGTACACCTATGGCAACTCCTACTGATCAAACGACTTATCGTCGTATGTTAGTAGGGCTTATGTACCTAACACCTCAAAGAGGTTAAACGGATCTTTCGATACCTGAGGTAGTCCTATAACATGGGTCTATGGTATCTGAAGGATTCCGGATTTGAACTAATTGCCTATTCAGATGCAGACCATGCAGGATGTAAAGATGATTGTAAGAGTACATCAAGATGATTGCAATTTCTAGGTGGAAAGCTCGTGAGTTGGAGTTTAAAGAAACAAGATTGTACTGCGATGTCAACTGCTGAAGCTGAATATGTTTCTTTGTCTGCATGCTGTGTACAAGTTATTTGGATGCGTACTCAACTGCTTGACTATGGATATAAGTACAATCGGATTCCGATGTATTGTGACTCCAAGAGTGCCATTGCTATTCATGCAATCTGGTCCAACATTCTAAGATGAAGCACATTGACATCCGATATCATTTTATTAAAGAACATGTTGAGAAGGGTACTGTAGAAATTTACTTTGTCGGGACAGAATATCAACTAGCGGATCTATTTACTAAGGTGCTTCCAAAAGAACGCTTTGAGTATTTGGTTCATCGAATTGGTATGAGATGTATGACTCCAACTCAGTTGGAAAGCCTGACAAAAGTTATATTCTTAAAAATCTCATACATCACAAGTATGTAAATAAATTTTTCAAAAACAAAAGAAATTTTTTCAAAATACCAAAAAGATTTGACATATTTTTCATATAAAAAAAAGAAAAAAAAACTTTAATTTAACAAGATCACATGCTTAGTTTCATGATTCCAAGTTTTTATAAAAAGCTTTCAAATTGAAAATACGAAATCATGATCTAAGGAGGAGTTATTAAGATTTTTCATTCACAAACATCATTTTTCAAAATTAAATAAAAACAATGATTTCTCATAAAGAATGAAGTTGAAAATGTTATGGTTTCAAGGGGGAGTTTTTATTTAAGCATCTTCATTTTCGGACTAAGTACTCTACATGATTTCATTTCAAGGGGAGTTTTTGGAAAAAAATCCATTGTTCAAGGGGGAGTTTGTGAAAGTTTACAAACACATTTCAAAGAAACAAAGTCTGAATTGAAAATTAAAAGTACAGGGGCTAAAAGTGTCAAATTTCAAAAATAATTTCGGTGGGTATAAATAGGGGAGTCATTTTCGATTTTCACTTTTTATTATTACCGAATCCATTTCCGAGTTTGAGAAGAAATTCATACTAAGCTTTCTAAGTTCATTACAACGATTTCAATTTCATTTCTTACTCAAACGTAAGTAGATTAACGTGTTTTGATTGATTTTTGATGATTTTGGGTTACCAAGTTTAAACTCGGTAAAGATGAAGATTACCGAGTCTGAGTGTGATTGAATTTTTGTTGAATATTACACATGTAGGATAATATTAGGCATTGATTAAGTAAAAAAAAGTGATAACTGGCCATACAGTGATAATAGAATTAATAGGATTGACCTTAGTTTGAAACTCGGGCAAAGATTACCGAGTTTGATTTTTTATCGAGTTTAACTATTTGCTTAAAGTGCTAATTTGGAAATAATTTTATCATACAATCGATCGAGTTTGGTTTTAATAAGTTCATATGAATCATCGATTGTTAAACTCAGTAATAGTAAAAAAAAATTAACTCAGAAGGTCAAATGGTCAAACTCAGTAAGTTTACTTGTGGAAATGTGAAGATGTTTGAGAAAGAAATAATGTTGTTGCCTAATGTTTGTGATGCTTAATGTTTGAATGTCTGTGGAACAAAAAGATCAGTTTCTCATGTGTTGTGAAAATGACAAATAATTTTGCCAAAGAAAACAACTTTTCATGAATTCTAAGTTGTGGGTTGATATTTGCTTAATTGTATACTAATTTACCCGGGATTTTGCCAAATAAAAGCCAAGAAAATGCCAAAAGAATAGATAGGAGGCTTGAGCTTTTTAATAAAGCTCTTATGATTTCGTTTAAAATGATTGTTGTTATTGTAAGGGTCAAACTTATGCTAAAAGATAAACACTCCTAGTAGGTTGTAATACATTGAAATTCCATCCGGGAAATTCATGACAATGTTGTTCGGTTCACTCATAAAATTAGACGTTGATCTGAAAATTATAATCTCATACCCCTAATAGTATGTTATAAACATGCAATTGCCAAAACCACAACACTATATCTCAATTTGCTCAAAAATCAACTATGTCGTATTTTTGGAGACTTGCGGACCACGGATCCACCATAAGGAGATTCGTGCGTTATTTAGGTGGATCCGTGCGTCACAGATCGCGAGTAAATAACTGATTTTAAATAAATTGAGACCACAACAAGTATTAAACAAACACACTCATGAACTCAAATACCAAAACCCTTATACAAACATAACATAAATCGGCAATTAGAGCAATTAATCTACATGGATAATTAACAAAATCTCAATCTATAACAATATTGTAAGTGAAATCATCTTATTTCTATTTAATTTAATATCTAGGATTTTGATTTTGATCAAATCACATAATTTGGGGCTTTCAAAAATGTTTCTTGTTATTTTCATGCAATTAGAACTATGATATAACAATATATAACTACTATAATACACAAGCAACATAATTGAAGCGATTCGCCAAAAATCAATTTTTGACAAAAACCCCAGGTTATGATTTTTACTTCTAGGAACTTTTCGCAAATACAAAGGGGTTGTTTAACTACATTGTTAATACAACGCAAAAACTTTTTTTTCATGCATTAAGACTCTTAAATGTATATACGAAGTGCTTAAATCATAAGATTTTTTGTTCCTTTCATTTTTGAGCATATCATATTAGGTTGTTGCATTAAGGTTTGCTTATTACTAGTACTATCACTATTTTTTATTTTATTTGAGTCAAGCAAACCGCACACCTAAATCAAGTCCATATAGACATACTTACATTGTATTTTTCACTTATCGAGTCATTATCATAATTTCTCATTGAAATCACTATACATCACATAGGTACCAAAATGCCAAGAATTACCAATAAGGACTTACAGAAAACCCCACTTATGCTCCAAAACAATTTACAATGATCCCAACATGCCACCTGAATAACTTGGGATATTATAGGACTTTAGTGAGTTAGATATGTTCTTGAAGGGAGGAGAACCATTGATCCTATCTTACTACAATGGACCTGATAGTGATGACTTAGTGGCAAGTTACCTCCTTAGGTTTTGATTTCTTGCTATCTCTAGATGAGCAAATTTGTTCTAGGTTAAATCTTTGAGTTTTACAAAACTCTTAAGCTAGAAAGAGACTCCAACAACCATTTCTCAATCCAATTCGTTATCAAAAATAATCATTTCAACCTCTCCCTTGCTCAATTTCGAGCTTTACTTATCTCCTAATCAAGGGATTTGTATTCTCTACTGATGCATGGGGTCTTGATGAAACTTGGAATATCTTGTGAAATTGAACCTTACAATCACGTCTTCCTGCATGGGGATCTTGATGATATCCGAACCTAAATCATAGAATGAAACCATTCATGAAAAGATAGACTAAGAGGGAAAAACACCATCACTAAAATGCCAAAACAAATCAAAACAAATAAGCTCTTTGATAACCTTAGGCCTTAAGAACTAGTCGATTAGGGAAAATGTCATTCAGCCATATGAATAGAGCCATATCAAGCAGTTATGCCTTTGATGTTGTATTGCATAGAAAATAGATAACCCTTCCAACCTTGCTCCTTCATATCAGGAGGATATACTTCTCTTTAGGGATAGACAGACAAAAGTTCTACCCTATGGCATGTCTTAATGTCTCTTTAAGAACCTTAAAGCAACATGGCACTAAGGGTTTATTGATGAAAGTAAATATTTGTCCCTAGGAAAATGTCCTCACTTAAGGCAAAACAACCAAAGAAACCTCCACCAAAAAAAACTAGGAATGTAGGAAAATCTAAACGGACTCAATTGACCACCTCATCTTCAACTGAATCACCACCTTCGGATAATAAAGACTTGCCTAGTACTAAGCTTTCACCTAGATCTTATCATGGGGCTCTTAAGGACGATCCTAACATGTCCAAGGAGCAAAGGGAGACAAGAGGGGTGTTTAAAAACTTGGGTAGAGCATTGCAAAACTTTGCAAGGATATTGAAGAAAGGATGTCGTTAAAGAAAGACTTGTTTGTGAAACATTTTAAGTGTTTTATTAATGTTTCTTTGGATTATTAACTTGTTTACTTGAATTTGCATGCGTACACTAGATGTTGAAACTACGTACTCTCCTTATGATGCTATGCTCTATGAATATCTAATCATATCGATGTTATTTGGTAGATGTATGATACTTGCATGATAATTTATTTTGTGTTTGGGGTGCAAATCTAAAAATGATGTTCTGGTCTTTTGTTGAAGTTTGCGACCCACGGATCCACCATATGGTAGATCCGTACGTTATTTTGGTGGATCCGTGGCTCACTCAGTCCAGGCGCCAAAATTCGAATTTTCTTGATTTTTAACTTTTTCTACTTTATCTTATAACCATGCTATATGATACTATGTGGGATCTTAAACCTTAGGATATAACATGAACTCCGTATAATCCAAGAACTATTATACAATTCATATCACCACTTTCTTCTTATAATCATCACACTCAAACACCATTTTCTTTACATTTTGTATCACCCCCAAATTGGGTCGCAGCAGAATATGAGTTGAGAGTGTTACTTCATAGATCAATAGCACAAGATATATATAAGAACAACCATTTAAAAGTCGTTTAAAACTGATACATTGGATTTAACAAATTGTATGTTACAAAGCCCGAAGCTTCACTTGTTCGTTGTTCAAAATACAAAAATTCTTTAAAATGTAATGCAACCAAATCTTTAATGCATATGACTTCCAAAATAACGACCACCAATGTATCCCTTGTCTTGTACCTCATTGATCCCTCGAGAAAACATGCTTTAAAATGTCAACATAATGTTGGTGAATTCATAGGTTTGTAAAATGTATAATGTAGGACCGCAAGATTTCCCCATGATAATGCAACAGATGCAAACATCATAAAATGTAATTACTTTCCTAAGCTCATGACACTGAAGCTCGACATGTATGAATTGCAATATTAAATTGCCAACATTGCCCGTGATGATGTTCTAACCCGCAACATCCCAAATCTGACATGGTATACGTTCGTTGTCTGGCATACCGGCACAGTGAGCATGACTCACCCGAACGGAGATGTCAATCCCAAATAGATCTATTTATAACTCATTCTCGCTCAACAAACAAGTAATTGAAAGTTCCTTGCTAATGGGCTCAGAGGGTTATCGCTACTTAGGCAAACACGTAATCGTAATGTAAAATGTCCACTTGCGTCCAATTGTAAAACATGCATATGTTTCTCACCCCAAAACTTATAAATCATTATAAATGTAAAATGTGGGCTATGGAATCTCTCCTTGAGTGAGTTGAATCGATATGAAATCACTAAGAGAAAATGTGTCATGAAATGCACCGAATGCAACCTTATTAAATTATAGGTCGTTATGGCGTATAAGTACTATGAATAACTAAGAACCAATATAATATTAAATAGTACATCATCACTAATTGCTATTGTGAATCATCTTTTAGTAAAGTAAAAAACGTTTATAAATATATCTTTAGTAAAAACGGCGTAACTTTCTCGTTTTAAGTCTGTTTCTTACGTTTCTTATGTCCACGCTTTGTATTAAGACGATGTATCAAAATATTACATTTTCATATTTTAAGTACTTTAGTGTACAGTACTTTATGGTTTTTTTTTTCTCCCATTGCCAAACCTTTTTTATAAATTTATTTTTATAAATTAACTATCGGAACTTGTAACGTCTATCTTATTCGTTTCTTAACTCGATTTTAGTGATTCTTTTGAGCACGTCTTTGTAATTAAAAGTTTTATCTAACTATGTATTTTCCAAAACGTATTGAGATGGAATAGTGATTTCCTATATAGTTTATAATTATTATTATTAAACTTTAATTATCGTAAACATGAAAAATCAGTACGCCTTCGTTATTGATCCGCAAAAATTTGATTCTTAGGTTTTGGAATCCTAAAAATGAATACCTTCTGTGAAAAATAATAATATTATTTTTTTAAGATTTTGAAAGTTGTAGAGTTTTTATACAATGTTTTCTCTTATAAAAACATATTTTATTGAAAACTCATAAATTACGTAACTTCTTCGTTACAAATCGGATTTTCGAGTTCCTTACATATTTGAATCCTCATGAGATGTAGTATTTTATAAAAATATAAAATAAACACTTTATATTTCGAATTAAAACATAAAGTTTTGAGTTCTTGCATAAAAATTGTTTTAACTTATTTTTACACACTTTTTTTGGCTTAAGTTGATAAATATTACAAGTCCTCTAACTGGATCAATAAAACCTTGTGTATATTTATACGTCCTTTAATGTATTAGTCAACAAGTAAGCCAAGAATCACAAGATCAACAAGTCTACATACTTATTTGTTCATAATATTTAATAAGTAACTTTTAAAGTAACTATTTCACATATACTTTTTATAACCAAACCATACTTGTATAAAGCTCATACTTCCATTATAACATGATCTTAACATTAATATAACATGTGAAAAGTTATAAAACCCATGAAAAAATGTAAAAATCCATTTTACATGTTAATAATATTCCTAGATGGTGATTCACTATATAAACATAATATACATATGAAATCATAAATGTAAAGAGTTTAAGGTTTTTAGATAACCTTAATATGGTGTAGGATGATGAACAACAAGATCTAAACCTTAGTTTGAAAACCCTAAATTAAATGAAACCCTAATCCTAAACCTTTCTTGATTAACCCTTTGTAGGTTCCCGATTAACACTTCACTTCATAACACGAATCAAAACAAGAAAGGAGAAAGAAAGATGATTAGTTTAGAGAGAGAAGGAGAGAGAGTTGAGAGAGAAAAGAGAGAAAAGATATATTGAAAATGAATATACTAGACTATTATGAGATTTAGTATTCTTTCATATGGAAAAATATCTATATATATTCTACGACGAGTGGGATATTTAATAGGACTCAACTAGGGTTTTGTTTGGATTAAACGAAATATACAATATTAGAATTTAACTATCGAGCCCGATTTCCGATTATATTCTATTACAAACATTAACTAATTAAGAACCGAGTCCATCGTAGAGTGACGAGCTTCCTATGTTTGACTCAATAAAATTGAGGCTAACAATCTCCCCCGAAGTGAGTTCTTGAACACAGGAACGAGCTTCCTTTTTTGACTCATAAAATTGAGGCTAAAATTCCCACGAAGTGAGTTCATTGATGAACTCCTTCATGTAGATTGTGAGATTGCTTTATTGTGTGTAGCTCGAGTCTTCTTGGTCTTGTCTTCGTTATATTTGTAGGCTTGTTCTTCAGGCTTTGCGATCTTGACTTTGAGCTTTGTCATTGTCTTTATGTCTTTGCATCTTGCGATCTTGTGTCTTTGACAACATGCTCATACCTTTTGCATTATCTGAAAGCTTTTAAATCAGGTTAGCTGAAGTCTTTGTCTTTAAATCTTTAAGTTCTATGATAGTTTGTCTTTGCAAGATTGAGGCATTTGAATGGGATTGAGGTGACATTACCACCGTTTGACCTGCATGTTTACGTTAGTGAAAACGAGAAATTGATTAACCCGAAAATCAATGTCGTGACACTCGTTAAAGTGTTTTTATAACCAGCGAGAGTGTCATGTGTTATCAAAATTCATCAACAGGTCAATTCGTTTACTGACCAAAATCGTTATCTAGTTGTCACAAGTTGATTTCATTTATAATTCTCGTCAAGTCACCTACCGCAGTGCTGTTTGATGATGACACTGAAGGATTTCATTCGTCATTGTGGATACTTAAGAGTACACTCTGAATGTTCTGGCAATTTACAATGATATTGCGTTAGGACTCTTGATAACAGCTTGTGAAACTGGTTGATGTTCAACAAGTGTTTAAATGGAATGTGTTCCTAACGAGATTTTGATTGATCCCTCTTGGCTCTAGACTTGATTAGTGGCTTTTGGTTTTAGTATTCAGAGGCTGGAGAGTTTTGCCACCTATTCAATATCAACGATCTGGAATGAGATGTCCTAGATAACGAGTGTATCTCCGTGACAAATGAGAAATGTTTCTGTTGAGAAGAAACCGAATGGCTGGGATGGGTTGTGCAATGCATCACTGGGTCATGATGTCATTTTCAATGTCAGCAATCAATTGTGATTCTGACCGCTATGTATTTGACCCGGTTTCTGCTTAAAGTTGTGTGGAGGGCTTCTTTCTTAGACCCTTTATCCATACATTCTTTTTAATTCTTCAACGCCTTTCAATGCTTACAAGACTTCTTTCTAAACACGTGTTGTGATTGTTCAGTGTAAAATCAATCTTAGTCGGCATTTATCTCCCATATTCAATTTCAATCTCCAATCATACCTAAGGAATGTCTTTCTATCTTTGGATTATGCTTGGGTAGAATCCTCCGGGCCCCCGTGGGGGCTTGGTGGGATCATAGATTGATTCCTAAACCTAACCACCTTATGACTTTGGATTCGTAAATGAAATTTAAGATGTATGGTTGGGTATAGATCAAACATAAAACCTTTTTTTCCTGTTCAGCAATAGAGTCGAATAGCTTCATATTTTTATTTCATGTTCTCCCTTATTTTAAAATAATAAACACTTAGTTTTGAAAATACCTTGTGATAAAATCTGTCTTGAAAATTCGTGGGAGGAAAATATTTTAAGCATGATTGGTTTAGTAACTTTTGATAATTTGTTTTGTATACATAGAATGGTCGTTGTTATGTATCCAAGAACATATAAACTTTGTTTTTCGAAAAACTCCCCTCAAAAATTGAACACCAATTGAGAAATTGTCTTCTTTTTAAAACATTGTGAGTGGATGGAGTGATGAAAACACACAATTTTGAAAGATTATGATATTGTCCATCGAGAAATTCTTGAAAAAATTGTGTTCAACTTTTTGAAAAAACCAGTTGTTATGAGGACTTCCTCTTCTAACGGTAAGGGTCAGCGCATGTAACGTTCACTATCTTGTCTTGAGCTAAAAACATTGAATGTTTGTAATAAAGTCAAGACCGAGAAACGTTAATTTTCTCGTTGTGTAGAATAAGCTATAAACCTCCTTTATTTGAAGTTGGGTTAGGTACTGACATTTGCACATAAGCAATTTAGAAAATTAGAAAAGACATGTTGAAACTATTGCAACTCTCGCACGAGACTTCATTTACACACCCGTGTCAATGTTAATCGACATTTCGAAGCACCTAAATGTTATCGATTCCAAGAGACATGTCGAGAAGATTCTTTTTGGAAATTTTCTAATTTTCTGATTTTGTATATATTTACCTGTTGTCCTCAGCATTGCTATATGATTGGTGGAATAGTTAATACCAACTCTTGTCTTGGATGTAGCTTTACTTGTTTGCTTAAGGATCAACTTTGGAAACCAGCTTTGAACTTGACTATTCATTGCTGTGGTCTTGAATTCCGAGTTCTGAATGGTTATGATCAGAAGTCATTTGATGAAGACCGAGGCTTGATCTGTTGCGATCAAATGTCTTTTGAACTTTGAGGAACGAGGCCTGAAGTGTTATTGTCAACAGACACCATTTGTCATTTACGACCGAGGCTTGAATTGCTGTGTTCAACCGTCATTTGAACATTGAGGAACGGGGCCTGAAGTGTTATTTTCAGCAGACACCATTTGAACATTGATGACCGAGGCTTGAACTGTTGTGTTCAAACGTCATTATGTGATCATCAGATCAAAATTCCTTGAAGCCCTGTTTTCTGAGATATCTGTCTTTTCAGCAACCAAACTCTGAGTCCTTCCTCTGTAGGATTGAACGATGTACCTGTACTTAAGGAGAGTTACTGCAATGACATTTAAGAGCTGTTTGCTTTCACAGTGGTAGTGATATGTGCATTTTGAACCTATTTGGGGGTTCACTTTCAACCTTTGTTGATGCTAGTGGAGATGTCTTTCCTGTTGGACCCCCCCATCTAAGACAACAGTTTGGAGAATTCTACCGTTGGTTGCGGGGGGGTGAGCACCTAAGACAAGATCTAGGACTTGTTGTTTTCTCATGCACAGTGGTAGTCTTTTTGATTGAAAACCTATGTCCTTTTGGGATCTGTCTTTTTGGTTTCGTTGCAACCCTTATTTGCTCTACGAGTTTGTTTCTGTTTGTTGTCTTATTGGATGGAACCTTAGCACGCGAGTTGACTTCTTCAGGGAATTTTTATTACACAAGGTCATGGTTGGCATTAAAGACACATTTCTGAATGTCGAGCAAAAATAGTGTTTGGAGTCAAAAAAATTTTCTAGGGATCCTAGAGTCGTTCCTTGTGCCTTTTTCTTAGCTCCGTCTAGGTATGTGATTTACTGAAACAATGGCGTTTGAGCTATACCTAGATGAGCTTTGTGCAATCATGTGATGAGGTTTTGCAGGGGCAGATTCTCTTCTCTTAGGCAAATGATGTGTAGTGACTGGTTTTGACAAGTCGTTGTTCACATCAACTTGGGAGGCAAACCGTGGTTGAAATTCTAAGTTTTCAGACTTTAATGCAGTCGTTGTCTAACAACGATTGGTTTTTGAGTGTTGTCCAATGGTTTTCCCAGTATTGATGGCTTTGCAAACATTAGTATTCACAATTTTTCCTGTTAGTTTCCTTAACTTATTTTTAACTGCTGCAATTGCAAACCCTTTTTCTGAATATGAGCTAGTACTTTCAGCATTTATTTTGACTTTTGTTCAGTTGTGCATTAAAGAGTCATTCTGGTCTATGGTCTGAAACTCGTGTCCTTTTGATAGAATCAAAAAGATCTTGTAAGTCTGTTTTAAAGATGCTCATTTCGTATGCAACTGCTAATCTCTGCAAGTAAATTTTAAGCCACACTATGTTCAATTCGATTTGATGTTTCAGTTACAATCGTTGTCATTTTTAAATTTGGCTTCATTACTTTTTCTTTTAAAAATTTTTTTTTTGAACTCTGTTGCCCATGATTTTAAAAACATTGTTTTGCATTTGTAGTGCAGATTAATCAATGGCTTCGAGTTTTGCAAATTCTTTTAAACACTGGGCACAGTCTTTTTGAGACAAACATTTTGCAGACTCGAGTAAAATGATTTGAAAGATGTAGTTATCCTGTTATCAGTTAATTTTAGAAGGCAAAGGACGTATGTCATGACATTGTTCAGGGGCCTTTATGTCAACCTCTCTTTCATTATTGAATTCAGGTGTAGGACTCCTTGGTGTATAAAAGGAGGTCCTAGGGCATAATGTTAGAGGTACATCTTTGATATTCGTAGCTTCAAGGTTATTTTGTAACCCTATCACTATTCAGAGTGATCGTTTTATATTGAGGTTGAAAGTTTAGTAAAAGTTTGTTTACTGTTTTATTGTTCTTCTTAGTATTACAAGCTAGATTTCGCATAGTTTGTAGTATTTACAATCTTAGTTTCTACTGTAGTTGTTTTGGATCTATCCAACATAACTAAGCTTTAACAAGCTAAGTAAGATCTGTTCAGAAGGGATCAACACATTCATTGTCTCCATGATTTTCTTTGTCCTTCAGTTTATACTCGGAAAGCAATGGAATTAGTAGAGTATCAAATCAATTTTGACAACTTGTCATAGAGAAAGTTAAACTAGGAAACCATTTGTTGATATGTCCTGAGGGTTAAAAGTACATTCATTATCACTTTTAGAGCAGTCAGAGTGACACACAGATTCACTGGTTGCAATTATTTTTCCCTTAAGGTCAAAAATTCTTCCAGTTGGTGACCACCTAAGGCAAGATCTAGGTGCACTAGGCTTAGGTGAAGCAAGTCTTTCTTTGGACCCTACCTTTTTAGGTTTCTTGACTTTTGGCTTATGTTTCTTTTGATTTTCAACATTTTCAACATTTATATTCTTATTGAGAGCAAGAGAACTCATGTCATTCACATAATTAAGCACGCAAACATCAGGATTTGCAGTAATTAAACATTGCTTACACATAGAATAAACAATTTCAAATTTATCATTCCGAATAGCAAGCTTAATGTTATTACATTTAGATGACATATGTTTCTTATTCTTCGAAAGTAGTAAATTCCTAGAGTGTTCTTCTACTTCAACTTCTTTATTCTTGATGCGACTACTCTTATACGCAGAAGGGACCCTATCATTCTTTGTATTGCTCCTAGGCTGTGGCCTTCTAGTCTTAGTAGTGATGTCTACTCCTGTAGAAGAGAAACCATGTGAGTAAGAATTAACAACTTTCTTAGTGATGACATGAGGTTGTGAAACAGTGATCGGATTTGTCCTAACGCTTGCTTTATTTAGTTTGCTAGGCACCAGTACTTTTCTTCCATACGTGTTCTTAAAAGGATTAATACTAATAACCATTCCCAGGCGGGCGATCACTTTGTTTCATGTCTACACCTTTGTTTCTTTAGGTGGTGGGTTCCAAGTTTGAAGTGAACTGGATTTGTTTAAAATTCATTCTTCACTTTTCGACCTGTCGAGGTGGGGGGGGAACCCGAGTGTTTGAAAAAATTTAGACGTTTTATCAGATTGAAAATGCTTGTGGTTGTTTCAACATAACAATTCATGTTTCTTTAGGATTTCTAAAAATCGGTTTCCCTACGCGGTTAGATTGATTTGCATTTTTAGTATTCGTTCTCGTTTCAACTTTGGTGGCGAATCACTTTTGTTATGAGCAAACCCTTATCATAAATAACTGGGCTCTTAGCTTAGCATTTTCATAAATTGTGTCATGTAATTTGTTCTACAAAGAGTTAATTATTAATTTTGTTTGAGCCCGTGTCACATTGATTACGAGTCAAATTGGTTCTTGTATGAAGGCTTTAAGATGGGCGTTGTCTTATTTCATTAAATTCTGAACCTGAAAACTCTTTTTCTTTCATTCTCATTCAGTTTCTAGAGGCAAAAGGACAAGGGGTAATCTGATACACGTGGAGTATTCTTTCACTGTTCTTAGTATATCCTAATGAGCTTGCAACGTTCGATCTTTATGTTGCATTACCATTATAAGATTTATCATACGAATTAATTAGGACATATTTGCATTTTCTTCACATCTCTTTGTACCATTCATTCTAAGTTTAGCATATTCATACTCATTTTTAATGATACAATTTTCAAAAATCATTTTCTTTCGTACGTTCATAGCATCCAGTTTCGGCTGATTTAAATGTAATCTACATACATAATTATTTGGCCCCTCCCCACTTCTGCTCCCCGGACATAATTTACATGACTGACAACTGCTCTTAGTGATGCTTACATTTCCCCTTCCAATGCCTTGTGCTTAGCAGAAATTTAATCAGCTTCTTCTTTTGAAAGAGATTGAACAGTCTCGAACAAATAATTTTTGTGCTTCTTTCAAATATTGTGTATTTTGAAATTTTGCACTCTAGCATCAACTTGGTTAATGATAGGGAAAATTTCATCTTTTACAATTTTGTGAATCTTTTGGTGAATAGAAGACCACCAATTGTGTATATCTAAAGTCATTTTTTGTTTGACAAAACGTTGAAGAGTCACAATGGGGCTTTTTACCTCATTTAGAAATTTTCGTGCAACACTTGGTGTAGTATCATCTGAAAACTCTTCATTTGGTATTGAAATTGAGTTAAAAACATTAGCCGTTTTGGAAGTATTTGAAAAATACAACTCTTCACATGATTTGGCCGTTTGAGAAACAAAAAACCCCGAAGGATGATTAATCTTTGTATAATTTGCTGGTTATATTTCTTTGTTTAATTGTTTCATTTTTAAGCGACTCTCTTGAGCAAGTTCCAGTGTCTTCTCCAAATCATACACAGTCAAAGGATCATACTTTTCTAATAGAACTTTGCCATTATACAAACTCTGTTGTTTCTGCTAAGCTTGCTTGGGATAAAAAGGATTTTGATAACCTAAAGCTATTTTATGTTTGGTGTGGTAAAATGAGTCTGGGTTAGGTGAAAGCATGTGCATCGTTTGAATCGATTGACCCGTTTTAACCAAAATATTATCTAATTCTTTTATCTTATTCTCATGTTAAATTTGTTTATCAAGAAGCTCATCTTCGCGTATTTTGTAATCAGACTTCAACCTTTTCTTTTCTTCTTGAAGAGAAGAAACGGTTGACTTTTCCTTTGAAAGCTGTTTATTTAAGTTTGAAATTTCCTCATTCAAAGCCGTTATTTGTTTAACTGAACTTAAGTGAAGTGCATTTATCTTTTTAGTACGACATTGGTCTTAATAAACAAACTGTTGATAACACCTTTGTTGGGATTAAAAGCCTTCTTAATGCTGCTTTTATTGATGTTAATGCTGCTCAGTCAAAGTTAGTGCTGCTGGAGAATTTCAATGAAAATTATTCTAAGTGTTTAAGACTGTTGGTGAAGTTACAACTGCCAGTACAAAGTTACTACTGCTAGAGGAAGTTACTACTGCTAGTACAAAAGTTACTAGTGTTAGTACAAAGTTAATGTTGCTGAAGGAGTTAATGCTGCTAATGAAGAAGTTAGTACTGCTGAGTTAGTTAGTACTGCTTATGTGATTTATATGAGATATTTTGGTAAAATATATGTATAAGTTATTTGTTTAGAAGATTATGATTACTTAAAAAAGTATTGTAAGCCGTTTAGGACTCATTGGTGTATAAAAGGAGGTCCTAGGGCATAGAGATTGATGTACCACATCGCACCATACCAATACGAGTCATTCGTAGAATTATCATAGCTTCAAGTTATTTGTAACCCTAATACTTTGAGAGTATT
>BQNB010043782.1:0-45298 GCA_026074375.1 Tanacetum coccineum | reverse complement strand
AGTTAGTTAAATATTGGTTACAAGAAAAGTTGTGAAAACAGTAAATACGGGTTAGATTTAGGTCATGTTTAGGAGGTTAAAACCCTAACTTAAAAGTAAAATTAAGGTTATCCAATCTACAGTGGTTAAGTTCTATATGTATATAAAGAAGGGTTTTTGGCATTAAATAGTCGCATACTTTCTCAAATGTGTCCATATGGTACGTGTACTAAAAAAATTGCCCATATGATACCTCAACTTTCAATTTCGTGCTAATATGGTCACAAACTTTTTTTTCCACCTGCTTGACCTGCAAACTGATGATGTGGTCTGCCAAGTCATCAAAAGTGTACGTATGCTACGTTTTCGTCCGATTTCTTACATATTCGTTCGATTTCTTACGTTTTCTTCTGTTTTTTACGTTTACGTCCGATTTCTAACTTTTCCGTCCCTTTTTTTACATTTTCGTCCGATTTCTTATGTTTTCGTCCGTTTTTTACGTTTTCATTTGTTTTTTACGGTTTGTTCGATTTCTTACGTTTTCGTCTATTTTTTACGTTTTCGTCTTTTTTTTACGTTTTTGTCTGTTTTTTTACGTCTTCGTCTGATTTCTTATGTTTTTTCTGTTTTTGTCTGATTTTTTACGTTTTCGTCCGTTTTTTATATTTTCGTATATTTTTTTACGTCTTCGTCCGATTTCTTACGTTTTTGATCGTTTTTCTAACGTAAAAAACTGACGAAAACGTAAAAAACAGACGAAAACGTAAGAAATTGGGCGAAAACGTAAAAAACGAATGATAGCGTAAAGTATAAAACCAGACGGAAACGTAAGAAAACAGACGAGAACACGAAAACGAACGAAAACGTAAAAAAACGTAGCATTTTTAGTACACGTACCATATGAGTACATTTGAGAAAGTAGATAACTATTTAATGTGTGTTTAATACAAACAAATACATTATATTTTATTAATAAAATGTCACGTCAGCTTTTGGAACAAATTTAGCCGGTTTAACCGGTAGTCGGTAAAAAAGTGACCATATGGGCACGAAATTGAAAGTTGAGGTACCATATGGGCAATTTTTTTAGTACACGTACCATATGGGCGTACGCGACTATTTAATGCCAAAAACCCTTAAAATTAAGCTATGATAATTGTGATATTAAGTACAGTTTATAACCATGTGTGTGCACTAATTAAGGTCTCATATGTGTAAAAAAAAAAGGTAGTGTAGAACAAATCCACTTTGTTTTCCTGCCTAACCAAGAAAACAGAATAAATGGCCGGGGTCCATTAGTAGGTCTTTGACATGGACTTCCTTCGAATAATATTTGGACACCATATCCTTATATTTTCAAAACGTTCATAGTAAAATATTGTGATTCTTCTAAATGTTAGCAACACCATATCTTATACATTCCAATAATATAGCAACAGAGTTAGAATTAAATCAATAGATATCCTTGTGTATATATTATAATGATTACCAAGTTGTTATGTTATATGCTGATGTTTTTAGGTAAAGTGGCTGATGATTATGAGAAGATGATCTTAAACTTCACTCTTCTTGCTATCAATTTCCCACTATCTCTTTTCTATAAACATATATATTTTCTTTTCACAGCATCATTGTAAACCTTCTAGCTACTAACTTTATATCAAATTTATAATTAGAGTTAGATATCGTATTATTTTTTTATCATTTAACTAAAAAAAGAAAGTAATTAATTAAGAAAAAGAAAGAAAATGCATGCATTTATCTTTATTTTTAGTTTCGTCTAAGTAAAGGTAGCTTATCCATTTGAAAACAAAAGGAGGAAACAAGATCAATCCAACAAGGAAACTGATAATCTTGGGCGTTGCTCATTGCGTGGGCTAGGTTTTTAAGAACCGACGAATTGGCACTCAAAAAGGATGCACACGAAGAGGGTTTAATTTCTCCGCCGATAAAAACATTCGAGGAAAGTTTACTAGCAAAGTAATAACTAGCTTGGATGTCATAAGATAACACAATAGATATGATTATAAATATATGATATCTAATCTAATTGATGTACAAAGTTTAGAAGATAAATGATATAGATGGTTATTAGTATTATCTATTATATAATTGATTTGATTATGATAGTAGTAATTATAAAGATGGCACCTGGTTAAGTATATTATTGCTAGAATTTGATATAATTGTTGTTGACTTGTTGTAATTAATAAAGTGACACATAATTACCTTCCAAAAATCAAAATTATTTGTCAAACCACGAGGTAAAAGTTAAATGTAATTCAAACACTTTTTGTAGGTTTGTAGTTCACAACCGCCCCATTGCATCACTTGTACATCCATTCTTATCGTTCCCAAAACAAAATATGTTCAGAAAATCACACTTGAAAAAATCATTGTTTGAAAATAAATACTAGCAAAGAGCAAATTATAGTCAAGTATACAGTTCTTTCAAGCTACAAACTCTGATCAGATGCTCCTACTTTTTTGAAAGAAAAAAAAATGTGTATATCACATTCACTTGGACCTCAGCTAAAGAATTATTGTGGGCAAGTCTATATATGTCATAGGAACTGAGAAAACCATACATGTTCTTAGCTTAGAGTTGTCTGATTTCATGTCGTTAGTTGTTACATATGACAACACCTTTTTGGCTTTTTCTATATACTTCCAAACAATATATTATACTTTAAAAAAACATATAACAAAAAAGTTTGTTTGTCAAGAAATAGAACATAATGATATTTGTAAATTATACATTCATTTATGTGTGATCAGATCGCAATAAGTAGAGATCAAGCACATAAGAGGGTGAAGGTGTCATCGTATTTTAGCAGTAATAATTCGAAGAAAAAAAAATGTCAAGAGTTAAACCCTTACAACTAAACAAGTACGAAACTAAACTGCGTAAAAAATTAGCATGGTGTTAGTATTATTTTTTTGCCGGTTTTTCGAAAAACTCTTGTGGGTGTGGGGATGCCGGGATGGCATAACAAAGATTCCTCAATGGTTGAATGTGGGGGATAAAGTGTAGATTATGTTATCTTTTCTCTATGTAATGCCCTTTTCGTGTCCCTTTTTTTAAATCTTCAGATTTGTGGAAATGACCTTTTCTTGATTGACATCATCAATGAGGAGTGTTTTGGGTTGTTTAGTTCATTTTGGTGACATTATGTGGATTTCAATGCCTGTAATTTATAGATAGGGGATTAGCAATCAGTATCAATACTTGGTCTCAGCGAGGTTATAATATGTCTATATTTAGAAATTTATCAAGATTATGAAAAATATGAAATAACAATATAAGACTATCTTTGTCTAAAACATTTTGAAGGTTCTAGCCTTGAAGGTGCCTGCTTTCTGTGGACTAGTTCTGTTGAAAGAACAACCACAATCAATACATGTCATTAATATAGCCTCCCGCCTCCCACTTATGAAATTCGTAATCTTTTTATGTTTATATTTCTTAGTTAGAATGTTAAAGACTAAAGAGTTGTTATGTAACCATCACACCATACTATTGTAGTTTAAGATGTCTACAATTCAAACAAGTTTGGTAAACTTATTTGGAGATTACAGACATAGCTGCAACATTGGTTAATAGTTATTCTCCAACCAGCTTAATCTGGACACAGATGGTTGAGTCGGGTATACTTTTATGTGGTCAGTTTTTATTGTGGGTCAATATTGGCGTTAAATGTGATCACAAAAACAACATTACTATAAATTTAATCCAAAGTTTTGGAAAAGATTTGTTTAGGAGGTTTTATGCAAATAAAGATAGGCTATTACGACTTTCAACCCATATGACCCGCTAACCTCTACCTAGATTGAGCCAATTATATCTATATGGTCGAAATTATGTCTGCTCTATCAAAATTAACAAAAACAGTTTGAATACTTTTGGTCAAACAGGCTGAATTACAGCTGCAAACTTGATAGAGAATTCTCTTGACAATTCAAGGTTACATCTATTTTAGAAAGGAGAGATGTTATCCTAATTTATTTCACGTTCTTGGAATGCTAGAAAGTCATAAAACACCGTAGACGTATAACGTCAGCTACGAGTGTATCATATAACTCTCGATGGGGAGGAGCCATGTGCACAAACACAATAAAAAAAAAGTGTCTTGTTAGTAAAATGGGTCAAGATATGTACCGGAAAAATCTTGGTATACCTCTGCTTCTTCAGGCATATGTAAACTAGTTATATCATTATCACCAAACACGATTATCAGTCTTTTATTTGAGGGCCTTGTACTAGGTATTCGTTTATCCTATAGAGCTGGATAAATCCATGAAGAAGAAGAAGAGCAAAAAGCCACCGTATAATCACTTTATTGTACCTGAACTATGGAAATTGGTCATCTGTGACATGGAAATGAAATAATCCGATAATAATTTTTTTTTGTCAATTGCCGTTATGAACATATCTTCTTGTTTACAAGTGCAAATCTCAAACTAGTGCGTCAAACAGCAAAATGTTTACCAATGGAATATGACTGCTCAAGCATTATTGAAAAAAATATAACATCCAAGTTTAAGAACATTATTACAGCCTAGGTATACATTGATTATATATCTAAATTCCCGCCAACATCTATAAATTCGCAAGAGCCTCCAAAAAATTATATATAAAAAATAAATTAGAAAGTAATCAAACTGAGGCTATAACTTGCTTCTTTTCATTTGGTGTTCTTTCACTGTCAGCCCATTGAGGATGTGACGATGTCTTGAAAATAAAATATTTAAAATTTATAACATCTTTAGCAGCAGAAAATGCTGTGGAAATACAAATGAGTGCTAGGAGGACGATATGAGAGATGGTTAAAGGACATTTGATGACGTAAGAATGATGATGACGATTATGATGATGCTGAAGCAATCCATGCAACATGACAACCAATGCTAACGTAGATGCAGCCACCAGTGTCTTCCATATGAACCTGGGTATGTAGTATGTACATCGATGCTTCATCGATCTATTACTTTCTGACCTTTTTAATTACTCTTCATATGTGTGCCCTGTTTTATATAGTTACAGAGAGCGAAACAATGCATATGTACAACATTGTGAATTGTAACAGTAAGACCAAATGAAAGCATATATAGATGGACCAAATAAACGATTAAATACTTCAAACAAGAGAGTAATAGAGTCAAACAAGTACTACGTATTGCAGAGTGGAAACAAAATGAATAGTGTCAACATATAGGACAGACACAGAGTGCCACAAGTTTTTTTGAGTTAACAATTATTGTATCTATCAAGAAGTTTAGCATGTTTCAACCGCCTAAAAGGAATATAAAGAATCAGAAATTAATTTGACGGAGCGAAGATAGTTTAGAATTAGAATATACAGACTAAAAAGGTAAATCGCAAGCTCTATCAAGGTCAAATCATGAACAAACAATGCACGATATAGCTATACTCTTATACACCACAATATGTCAATATTCAGGCTAATCAAAATATACAAGAACTTACCCTACTATAATCAGAAGTAGCACATCCAAGTTAAAGCTTTTAGAGATCTAAATGAAGATTTACTAACTATATGTTCATACCCGAAAACCAATCTTACAATAAGGGAATCAAGCTACGCTTGAAACTGTAACTTTTCCTGGATTGTGGAGGTGTGAAATTTAGCCCAAACATTTCTTTGGGAGCATGACCAGGGTCTGATACGAGTCCAACCAGCTTAGCCACAACAACAGCACTATCAGCCACATGGTTCATTTCATCTACTCGGCTCCATAACTTGTTAGCCAACTGAATCCTTCTATACTTTGTGTTTAACCCAATCCCCCACCGCAGGAACAAACTCTCCCTCTCTTGTTCTGTTAGTTTCTTGTGCATTTGTTTTGTGAGTGCCTCTCTTTCACGGCGTAGAGCTCTTTCGCTGTTCACATGTTCATGAAATAAACAAATGTCATCTTTTCGCATAGAGTTTGGTTATTAGTTTAATAACAGAGGTGAAAAAAGCACCAAATTAAAACATTAGACCATTTTGGAACGACTCAAATATCACACCCAAATGGGTTAACATATTGTCAAAACTAACAGGGAGGGTTACTCATACTAATCTGAGGGCAGATTATTGGATTGGATCTAAAAAATTTTGGACATCATATCTAAAATATTTGTTATGGCAAACTCACACGCTCATACCCATTTCACACATGTTCTCTAAGTTAAGACTTAAACCCACAAGCACTTGCTTGATGGGGGTACCTTTGATAAACCTTGGATATCGTTGAGCTAAAGGCATGTTCTAAACTTTTAGTTTTAAAGTATACAAATAAAACAACAACAAAAACTGAAATTCTATAACCACTTCTAGACTTCTAGTTAGCAACTTACTGTGAAGTTTGATGTCAAGGTTTTTTTTTTCTTTCTATTTTCAAATTTTACGCCAATGTTTATATTTTCATTTCATAACGTATCATAAACTAATGTTTTCAGGGACCATTCAACAATAAATAGTTTCTTGTTATGCGGAGGTGACAATTTCATCCCATGTACATATAAATGAGTCGATTTTTCTTCTGATTTTATCTCGAAAGGGTCAAATACAAAAATTTTAAGCTGAATAGGGAATGCATCAAATGAGTTGGAAGTTGCCCGATGTCTATTTTCCTTGCATACAACCTCCTAAATCGTGTTATTCAAAGATTTGGATATTGTCACAATTCTGCCTATAATCACAATTAAGAATAGCTATTTATAAATAATAATTGAATGGACGTAAAAACTGTTTGTGGCTCAACTCGGTGTGGTCCAAGCCAGTTTGAACCAGCTCGGCCGTCCATATTGCCACTTCTATTATTAATTTAAATGGTGTTTGTATGAAGAGAAATCTTAGATAAATAAAATAAGGATTTCACTAGTGGTGAAAGAAGATAGTAGAGAGGGGTCTTACGTAGAGGAACGCGTGATAGTACGGCCATCATCTACAGCTACATTGACCCGAGCAAACATGTCTTTTACAAAGGCCAATCGTCTACGCTCAACTTCCATGTAGATTGAGTCAGTTTGGTCACCATTAAACAGCAATAAGAAGTAAGTTCTGTGCACAAGGGGCACATTGCAGTCATGCCAAAGCTCAATGATTTCTTTCTGCAGTCTCTTGAACTCCGAAGGCCAAGATGGAGATCTGGAATAGTCTTCGATTGGATCCAAACCAATGCTTTTAACGCTTTTCATACGCTCCATGGTTGCAATCTATTATTAAAAAGAAAAGCCATTGAGTGATGATCTAGACATTAGGCACGTTAAGTTATGATTAAGAGTACAAGAAGTCCAAATTATTGTTTTTTTAATGTCCTAAACGCAATTTTTACAGCAAGACGTGTTTTTCAGATGCATGACAATGACTTCATTGCCAACCAACTTCAGACCAATTATATATAATGTTTCTAATATGCATAAACTCACTTTGGTATCTTCAAGTTGGTTATCATGCTGAGCCTTCGCGGGTTCTTTAGTTGCTGAAATTGATGATCTTTTGACCGATGTATCCTCTTCAGCAGTCGAAATCTTTTCTGCTTCATAACCATTATGATTGATAGATCCTTGTGGAGAATGAGGACCCTTTTCAAACTCTACACCGTAGTTGAAAGTACAACCCTTTGTTGGAAAACCTAAAGGTCTCCCAGTGTAGTATGTATCATACCCATTTGGCGGAGTATTTTCTAGCTTGTTAAGCCATGTGGCATAAATGCCCTCATTACAGCTTCTACTCTTCGGTAATTTGAAGCTTTCAATAAATTCTTCATGGAGATGATCTTTATTATCTGAGGCGGACTCTAATTTGGTTTCTTCTTTCAAAGGTGGTTTTCTTGATTCGTCTTCCTTTAATGGGGCTACCACCATTTTGGGTTGTGGCATATATTCGCCTTTAGAATTTAACACTTCTGGATTTTCACTATGATCATCATCGTCTCCGTGGTTATCGTCATCATCATGAAACACTGCTTGCGAAGAAACCCTAATCTTTGTATCAGGAGATGAACAATATGATTCGTCCACATATGCCTTTGGAATTAAGTCCTCAGCTTCTATGCAACGAACCACCTTACATAACTCATGAGATGTTCCATTACTTTTCTCATCAACATCATCATCCCAATCATGACACGAGTCTGTGTCACTCGATTGTGCAATTCTTATCATGGGCCTTACTGGAGTACTGTCGGGAAGTGAGGTTTCTTCATATTCAGTAACACGTACATAGTTTTCATCAAAACTACTCTCACTGCGTCTCGGAGAGTACCGACTTGAACCGAGAGTTCTAACACTTCCATCAAATGAGTGACGAGGATCCACTACGATCGATGTCTCTGGCATATATGTGTCAGGTTCAGGAGTTATCTGCACCCGCAAGTGAGGGTAATCTTCTGGAACTAACTGTAACGTGCGAAGAAAGTAGAGATGAAAATCGACTTGGTACAAATATATAAGTATAAAACACACATATATATCATCTGAAATTTTCTTCTTTAATCCTTTTTAGGGAGGTGTATATCAACTTGTTAAAGATTTATACAGAATAACCCATATTTGCAGACCACCGAAAACCGCTTAAAACATGATTTTGTAGCATAATTCAGTTTTTTGCAAATTACTTTGATATTGTGCAAATTATTTTTGCAGAAAAATTTCAAATTTTTCTTAATTGATTGAAAAGGATTAAGAAATCAAGTTTTCATAGTTTATTGGGTGGTTTGCGAAAATTAAGGTGTCCACGAAATTAAATTTTGTGAATTACAAGGTTATTTTTATAAATTTGTAAAGCATTATACACCCTACTCAAAAATGAGATTAGTAATTTTCCCAGAAATTAATCATTTTTTCATGATTTTACCCGTGTCAATGAATTTTCATTATCTTCAACAGTACGTAGTAAATCCTGAACCTGGGATCGAGCCTCGTCTCTCTCAACTATTAATTCTGCTATCTGCTTCCTCATCTGTCCATTGAAATAGCATATGTCACTAAGACACAAGTTTTCATCATGTAACAACTTATTGCTCATCATAATGTTGAAAATTATTCAATTACCATTTCAAGTTCATGATCCTTCTCGCGCAACAATGCAGTAGTAGTATCTGATGTCATACTGTTAGGTTGTGGTGTTTTCAACTCATTTTCCAGTCTATCCAATTCTCTTTGTAGATGTTTCACTAAAGCTTTGTCGGACATGACCGCGTTTACTTGCGCATTAGTACTCACTTCTTTAGCACAACTTGCAAACAAGAGTGTGTTTCTTGATTGCTCAACATGACTTCGTGCAGGGCTCATGGTACAGATGATTGCAGTTCTAGAATTGCCTCCCAAAGAAGATTGCAGTATACGGGTTAGCTTTGAATCTCTGAATGGTATGTGTCCACTTCTTCCTTTGCTGTATCCAATCACAAGATTAAAAGAATTCAGGATAAACAGAGCTAAAAAGTCAACTGTCAATGAAGGGAGGAAAAGTCAACTGTCAATGAAGGGAGGAAAAGTCAGCTGACCTTAGTTTTCGAATTACTGTTCCAAGAGTTAGTAAGCTACGATTTATGTGGCAACCCTCTTTTAACCTTGCACCAGCTGTTAACGACTGTGATGCACGCTCACTTCCAGCAAGATCAACAAAGTTCTACAGTAAAGCATAAATCAGAAAATGGCATAGCTTGGTGATAAATGAAAAGGAATATAACATAAATCAAATTCAAGCAAACTAACCACAGTAGAAACAAGCGTACTTGCGCTGTCCCTGCCTACATAGTTGTGGGGTGTACTTTCAATTGTCTGCATCCATTCATCAAAATCATTTAAAAATAACAATTTTTACCAACAATAGTACACAATACTGCAATCGAAAACAATTATTTACCAGTCTAATGATTTGATGTGATCTAGAGCTTGTTTCGTTAAGTGATGTCTCCCCTATTTGTCTTTGAGCTGCAATGATGCATTACCAACTATAAGCTAAACGAAATGCTATGAATCGAGTGCTAAAATACTTAAATATGTTCTCACCTTCACATATAGAAAGAAGCTGCATCATATGATCCCAATCCCTAACACTTTCCTCTGTGAGGTTCTCAACAATCGTTCCCCTCTGTTAACACTTATTCACTGTCAATGAAACTGAAATTAACAGAAGATGTATAAAAAAACGGAATTTCACCTCTGGATCATCTAAAAGTCTGAGTGGATAGCCTTCAGAACTGAGAAGATCTTTGACAGATTCATTATATATCTCCATGGCCGAGTATTTCAAATGAAAGTCCCTTTCAGGGTGCTACAATGAAATCAACCATGTATGAGTTAAAGTAGAAAATATAAATAGGTGAAAACCGTAAGATCAGATTGTGTGATTACCTTTAGTACATAGTCATATATATCTGCTAAAGTATACTCGGTGATTCCGGTCATTGTGAATGTCTTCCCACTGCTCGTTTGCCCATATGCGAAAATACTCGCTGACACGCAGTCATAATTATACATGAGCACAAAGATGAAGCCCAAATATTTATTAAAACAAAGTTCACTCACCATTGATACCGCCGACGACTGATAGCACAACGTCTTTCGCTCCATCCTGGTACACCTGCCTTGTGGAGCAATCACAGCTGAAAACCCTGTCTACACAAATCACGCGCCATAATTATATACTCTACAACTTAAAAATCGTCATAACCACTTAACATAATCTTTGAATTAGTTATAGTCCACCAGATTTCCTTATTTCACCTATGCCCCCAAAAAAAAACACGAAAAAATGCACCATGAATCAAACACATTTATAATTAAGATTTTATAAAACCGATTCAAAACAATATGCTTCGGCATTCAGGTTAAACCAATTGGTGGACATACCAAAAGTATACGCAGACGGATACATAGATCGGTCAGGCAAAGCAACATTGGCATTCTTATAAACAACAGTATTGTCACCAAAACAGTCCCAATCCGAAACATCATTGGTGACAATCTCCCTCCCATTCAACGGGCGTAACCGCACCGAAACAAATATCCTCTCTCCACCATCATTCTCCCCCATTCCAGCAGCTACCACACCTTACAACATATAACAAAATTATATAACATAATATATATAAAAATATTAGCGGAATAGTCAAGTAGTGTGGGGCCCACCAAAACAGTTACAAACAAATACAAATCATAATCATCAGGTTAATTAGCTGCAATTGAACGCAACATATGATAAAATAGTTGGTTAAATTGATATTATATATACAAAAAAAAGGACGGTGAATTAATAAGAAGAATAATGTGAAATGTTAAAGACGGAGAATGGTCCCCTCACCAACCTACCTACCTTTTTTTTCAAAATTACAGACTGTCAATGTCGACTTTTATTGATTAAATTTGTTTGATTGTAAACATGTTACCTGATTACTAATTGGATTAAATGTAATGAAGAGAGAGTGATTGAGATGATGAGTTATGAGTTATGATGATTTATGATGAAGATGATGGTTAATTTGAATTGGGGATGGAATTGGATTAGGGGGGTTGAGGTTGTTAAGGGGTCAAAGTTTGACTAATATTCGCGCCTGATTTTTATT
The DNA here is from genome assembly GCA_026074375.1 of Tanacetum coccineum. Taxonomy (NCBI): domain Eukaryota; kingdom Viridiplantae; phylum Streptophyta; class Magnoliopsida; order Asterales; family Asteraceae; genus Tanacetum; species Tanacetum coccineum. Next base: position 33,739 of record BQNB010043782.1, on the reverse strand, counting down.
ATTTTGTTATGAGCAAGATTCTCTCTGTATGTTGTTGGGAGCATGTGCTCATGTTTATACCCCGTTAATAATCTTTAAAAACTAATTTCCTCTCATGCTCTTCCCGTCTCAAATTTATAGAGGTTTTTCTATCTTGTGTCATAGGCACATGATAAGAACATCAAAAGTACACAGGGTTTCACAGAAAAGTACACAGTGATCCACAAAATGGGAATCCCTGTGTACTTTTCTGTGGGCTCCTGTATACCTTTTATGTACTTTTGATGTTCTTATCATGTGCCCCTAAGGCACAAGATAGAAAAACCCAATTTATATATGCTCTACCTTCATTTTTTGAATATCTCAATTTAATTATTCATTACTAATAAAAGATACCAACGGGCATTTGGTCCAATGGTATGGAGGTTTTACCCTCCTAGGCAATGTCTCATGTTCGAGTCTTGTCTAGGGCGATAGGGGTTTCCTCCCGCGTGTGTAAAGGGAAGGGTGCCATTGCCTTCTGGGCTGGACCCAACCTGGTTGTGTGGGCTCGCTACGCCTTCTGGGCTAGGGGCCATGTTGCCACAAATTGCCGTTCCAAAAAAAAAAAACTAATAAAAGATAGAAAAGTTTGATCAAGTTTACCGCATTACCCTTGTTTGAAACTATTATTACAAATTTTATAAAAAAATTTAATTAATTAGTTAAAGGTAAAACTATCATTCTGCTAAAAAGTAAGAAAGAGAAAACAGTGATAAATGCATTTTTCTTAGGGATTGTTTGGCGACACGTAGCAGTAGCAGTAAACAGTAGCCGTTTGTTTAAAAAAATGTTTGATAACGTAGTTGTAAGCTGTAATGAGAAAATGTAAAATTACGAAAAAGGACATATAACCCGATTAAAGAAATTATAAACTTTATATTTGAGGGTATAAATGTAATTTTATAACAAACTGCTAGGAGCAGTTGTGAAATGCTTCTCCAAGAAGCATTTGAGATTCGAGCGGTTAAACAATATTCAAATGCTTGTTGAGGTGGTGCCAAACAAGCTTTTCATCTAAAATGCTTACCGCTTGTCGCTTGCCGCTCCAAAACGTTTGTTGCCAAACACAGCCTTAAACTATGTGTTTTTTGTCGAAGGACAATAATTTTGAGACGGAGGAAGTACTATGGTTTTTACTTGTCTTTACATCCTTGAAATTGTAAGATTGGAGGATCTTACTTCAAAGTCTTATTTGTCTTGTGATTCGTATTCAAAGCTACTTGTATTACAAATTTATGAAGAAAGAAAAAATCTAAAAGTTATAATAATATGAATATGCAGCATGTTGTGCTTTAAAATACTGAAATATCTAATCGATAATTAAGAACGCTCTATCTTTTAATCTAAAGATCTATATATTTCACTCTTATTAAACATTTATAATAATTCACGCTTGTTTTATTGTTTTACCTTTAACATAATTCATTTATCTATTCCTTTTTGGGATGTCCCAATGTAATTGTCCACTACTAAAAGTAGATAAGAAAGTTTGATCAAGTTTACCACATTACTCTTGTTTGAAATTATTATTACAAACTTTATAGAAGACTTTAATTAATTAGTTAATGGTAAATCAGTCATTCGGCTAAAAAGTAAGAAAAAGAAAACAATAATAAATACATTGTTTTTAAATTGTGTGTTTTTTTGTCGGGGGACAATAATTTTGGGACGGAGGGAGTAGTTAGTTAACTTAATGGAAGTATGATCCAATCGGATCCATATCTTACGATCCTATGGTAAGATTCTGACCCAACGTAAGATCCTATGTCTTTTAAGATCATATAAAGGATCGAATCGTTTTTGCTTGACGAAATCGTAAAATAGAAAGATCGGTGCTAGATCGAGATCTTAACAGCTGTGAATTTCATCTTATCATTTTATTTTTTATTATTTTTGTCTTTAGTGCTCACTTTCAAATTACATGAAATTAACATCTATTTCAAAATGTTTGAACCTCTCATGATAAACAGTGTTATTAGCAAGCCCAATAGCAGACTTACTGTCATAGTTAAGAGAAACAGGGATAGACATTAATTTTGAAGTCTTTCAAAATCTTTTGAATATAGATTATTTAACAAAAAGCAAAGGTCATAGACACGTACTCTACTTCAGTTAATGATTATCAAAGAGTGGCATGTTTTTTGCAAGCGTTTTGATTGGTCTAATTTTTAAATTCATATGATTCAATTTGATGGAAAACTCCGAAATGATGTAATTCTTTTATCATATAAAAGATTCCTAAGAAGTATTTGAGGTTTCCTATATCCTTGGTTTAAAACATAGAGCTCATGAAGATTTTAAATACACTAATCTCATATTAGACATTTTTAGAAATTATGATATCCAGGGCCGTCTCGTCAATTTTGATGGCCCTATGCCATAGCTATAGCGAGGCCCCGGTAAACATTCAAAAATGTAGTTCTATATAAAATTATCCGTTAGATTACCCAAAAATATATTGTATAAATCTAGATAAAACGTGCACAATAGCTTCCAAAAACACTTGCTATCAATACAAGGTATGTTATCTTAAATTAAAGTAACCAATCTAAGTAACAAGTAACGAAGCGATTGTAAGTTAAACCTTAAATTTTCAATGAAATTTTCGAATAATAAAGTTGAAAATTGGCTAAAAGACTAGAGAAGTGATAGACAAAGATAAACTACATAGAGAGAATAAATCAAAAACTTAATGAGAAAATTGTTATTAGGACTTCGTATGGATCGTTGAAAATCATTGGTGTATTTTTACATCCAAATTGCTCGAGCTGTGTTTTTATTTAATGGGACACGTTGGGTTATCCTCGCGTATGCATAAATATTAGTTCAATCTATGTCTTATCTCTCATTGGCCTTATAAATAAAATAGATTGCCAAATTAACGTAGGACATCAATGTATATATAAAAATATTAAATACAGACTGGGCCTCATTGCCTCAAACATATATACGAAGTTAAACTTAAACGAAAGATGGTGGCCCTCCACAAAGTTGTGGCCCTGTGCATGTGCACCGTCTGCACCCCTCTAGAGCCGACATTGATGATATCATCAAAATAAGCCAAGAGAGCAATAAAAATATTGTTGGATGGCTTAACAAACAAAGAGTGATCATTTACACTTTCAGTGAATTCACACTGAGATAGCATACCGAACTAATTTCTCATTCCACTTCCTATGAACTTGTTTTACTCTATATAGAGATTTCTTTAATTCACGGACTTTGTTCTCGTTAGACTTAGAGGCAAGACTTCTGGAATTTTCATGTACACATCTTCTTCAAGTTCACCATACAAGTAGGCATTCATCTAATTGAAAATGGGGCCATTTATTTTTCACATCAACAACAATTAAACATCTAATAGTAGACGTTTTAACCAAATGGGAGAAGGTTTATGTTGGGCCAATTAAGTGCCCAAATGTCTCTGTCTAGATTTAAACAGAAATTAGGTTAATTGTTGAAAACTCGCTGATAAGATATCAGCAAGTGAATGAATGACTCGTTGAAGCACAGCTTAGAGAGCAACCTCAAACGTATTCAACTCAAAGACATCGTCAAGGAAGTCGAAGATTACTTAAAGACATACTTGTCAGCTGGGATGGATATCAGCTGGTATGTAGATGGAATACACTGGAGGTTTGAAGAGAGTAAGGGGTGGCAATACCCAGATGATCTTCATTGCTCTTTGAGATAAACAAACTGAGCATAGCTCTTATCTTTAAGTGTCTGTAGGCGGGACAATTCGATAAATCAAAATGACGAGACAAAGTGTCTTTCGAATTAAAGTTCTTCCTAGTACGAGTTGGTAAAAAAGTGAATAGTTGGCAGAATTGTTCACAAAAGTATGGGCGGGATGTTTCAATAATAGACGTGCATTAAATGCAGACGTACTTCTCCATTAGATTAATGACACGCCCTAACTACCCCCACTAAGGAGTCAACCTCGTACTACTATAAATAGAGATTGTTTGTAGGAGTAAATGCCATCACTTATATTGTTGTTGTTATTATAATGCATTTACTCCTCTGTCGAACTTACAACTAGTCAGCTAATCTTATCAGCATGTCTATACAAGTTCGCTTGTAAACTTGATAATATGTCAAGTTTAGTTGTTCAAGGAGTAACCATACACTGTCATTCAATAAGTGTGATCCATAACACTTTGTAATACTTTGATTCTTATCAATAAAGTATTACATGATTGAAAAGTTATACTTTGTGTTACATGCATATTTATTGTTCTTGTATTTCCATATAGACATGTTAATTGGGGCTTTCAATTTGTTTCAGAGTGGTTTGATTTGTAAAACTATTTTGTATACCATTTAAAGTTTTTAAAATCAAGATCTAGTCATGTCTAGAAACAATTCTGGTAATAATGCTAGAAATAATTCAGGAAACAACAATAGGGTAGAAAATGCTTTTGAAACTAACAATGCTAACAACAATGGTACAAACAATGCTACAACAAATGTTGTTGGTGAAGAAGATCTCCCTTAACTTCTTGATTATTGGGTAGGTTCTCATGTCATAAATGTCACACAACTTGATGTGGGAGATTTCACCAGCTAAAAAGATAGGTTTCTGGTCTATCTTGATAGACTAGAACCCTTTCTTCTTGAAATCTTATAAAATGGACCATTTTTTCCTAAATCTACTGCTTTCACACATGAAAACTTTCTACCTAAACCTCAAAAGCAGTAGATAGCTATTGACAAAAGGCTTGCAAATCAAGATAAGAGACTGAAAAATATCATTGTCTCGTGTCTTCCAAATGACATAATGAAAGATGTCATCAAATGTGCCATTGGTTGAGAAATATGGAATGATTTAATTTCAAGTCATGAGGGACCCTCTAAAACAAGAGATATCAAGATTGCATAGCTAAGACTAAATTCAATGCTTTCAGATCACTTGAAGGTGAAAAGGTAAAAGAAACCTACACCAGGCTGAAAATCTTGTTAAATGAACTTGAAAATATAGATGTTAAAATTTCTCAAGCTAATGTGAATGCCATGTTTGTTAACAGCTTACCAAGAAAATAGTTAAGCATGAATCAGACTCAGAAAGCCAACAATTTAATTAAGAATGACCGTTTGGCTACTCTGTTTGGCAAATACAACTATGAAGAGGACTTGACTGGTCAAATCTATGAGTCTAAGACTAAAAGATTTACCATTCAGAGTTCAAGCTCAAAAGCCTTGATTTCTAACACATATTTTCAGGAAAGTGGTATACGTTTAATTACACATACTTTTCGCCATTAAAATCGGATTTAAATGACCAAAAACGTACCAAAAATACATTGTATTTGTATGTTTTTACTTATATTGTGCAGGAAACGGATATCCGACAAAAGGACAAAAAAATCAAGCCAAAAACGACAAAACCGAGCACGGAACGGAAAAGCGTGGAGAAGCCAAAGTTAAATCAAAGCCAAAGTCCGAGAAAGCCAAAGTCAACAAAAGTCAACCAAATGGTCAACTCCGAAAAGTCAAAGTCAAGACCGAAGCCTTAAACGAAGAAATGTTAAATGGGCCCACCCGTACCCATCTAATGGGCCGGGTCAGCCCATTTATACATTACATGAAGACTTTAAGCCCAAGTTTAAATAAAAAGGCCCATTCCTTTATAAATATAACCTGGCCCAAACCCTTTACCCATTTATAACAACCTGGCCCAACCATTTAACGGGCGTTAAGCCCAAAACCTTTTACTCCTTTATACCGTTAGTCCAAAAGGACTAACGGTGCAATTAAAACCAAACCTCAAGGGCCAACTCTGCTTACCACAAGGACCATACCTGCAATATACATATACGAGATGAGGGGCTAGTTGTGCCATCTCCCCAAACTCCTCTCCTGCACCCTTTATAACATTTACCCGCCAAAACTTAACCCAAGTACTGTACATCCTCTACCCCCACTTCACGTGCTACTGTTCCCTCACCCCTGCAACACTCCAAAACCATCACCACCACTATCCCCACACACCCACATGGACTTGACAGCTTGGCAATCCTCCAAACTCCCATTGGCTACAGAAAGAAGACAAGATATCAAGGGTCGAAAACACTCAGATTGGGCTCCAAGGCAAAAAGAATGGCTAAGATGATTTGAGCTTTTCTCCTCACCAAGAAAACACAACTAGCACAGCAAGACCTCAAGACTTAGTATTTATAGGCATAGTTAGCTTATTTTTATGGGTGTCGAATTTTTGTATAAGGCAAAAGCTTGTAACAAAGATTGTACCATTTTTAATATATGTCTTTTTAATTAAATTGTCATTTAAAATTTCAGTCTTTTATCTAAATTGTTTTTAAATTTCTTGTCACTTTACTTTTATGCAAATTTTATATGCTTTCTTTAAAACTTGTTATTTATCTTTCATTGCTTTTAAAAACTGTTTTTAATCTTTTTCTTAAGTGTTTAAGCTATTAAAGTCTTTTATAAAACTTGTTCTTCATATTCTGTGAAAAGAAAAGTATTTTTCAGACTTAAGGGGGTGTTTGGTTTAGTGACCTAAAGTGGGTCAAAACTGGTTTCAAAAAGTTTTGGGTCACTTGGTCCTCTTTAACAAGCTTCTTTAAGCTATTTTAAACTGTTTTTCAAAAGTTTTTTTTTGTTCAAGTTAGTTTTAAGGTGATTTTCTATAAGCTCTTTTGAAACTGTGGGTCAAAACCAGTTTTAAAGAGTTTATTGGATTAAAGTTTTCAAAAGTCATTTTTTTAGGTAAGTATTTTGAGTTGTTTTAGTTAGTATAATGCAGTAGAGTCAAGTCACTTAGGTTTTCTTTTGTCTTTTCAAAACTGCCAAGTCCTTGTTAAAGTATTTTTAGCTTTAAAAACTGTTTCTTTATTTCAAATTACCAACAGCTTAAAATTGTTTTTAGCTCTTAATTTTTTTTGAGCACAAGCTCACCTCAAGCTATGCTCCATCTATTTTAGTTTGCTTTTCAGTTTTGAGCTCATTTGCCAGCTTATTTATAAGCTGGCTTATTGCACTTTTTCCTTGTAAATCCTCCCCTGGTGCAATCTGCTTGTTTAAAATTTTCAAAGTCCTTTTTCAATTTCATTTTTAGCTTATTTAAAATAGTTTTTAGACCCTAAATTTTTGAGCATAAGCTCTATGGTAGTCAAGCTTAATCTGTTTATAGGTCTCATGGTCTTAAGAATATGTTTGTCCCCTTATTTTTAAGCTCAAAGATCCCCCTTTAGGCTGTTTGGCTTAGTAAGTTTTGCCCTATTTGCTTATTGCTTATTTGCTTATCTGCTTTTTTTGCTTATTTTTCTTGGCTTATTTTTCTTTATTCTACTTATTTAGGTAGTAGCTTATGTATTTTAGCTTATTTTCCATTTTCAATTGCTTATTATGTTTTAAAATGCCAAACAGTCTATCCATTTAGCTCATTTTGATTTTCTGCTTATTTAGCTTGTATTTCTTGCTTATTCTATTTGCATTAGCTTATTAGGTATAGGTGGTCATATGTTTTAGCTTAGTTGGTTAATTGTTAGCTTATTTGAGCTTATAGCAGCCAACTGTTTAGCCTTTAGGACTTAGTTAATAAAAGTAGAAATTGTCCTTTCCCTAGGTTCTTATTTGCTTTTTCTGCTTGTAGTTGCTTATTCCCTTAGCTTATTTTGCCTTATCTTGTTCATTAGGTGTGGTGTAGGTTTGTTTTAGTTTATTCTTCATTTACCTTAGCTTATTTAGTATAACAAGCCAAGCACTCTCATTTTGTTTCCTTCTATCCTTAAAACCAAACAAACTGTTAACTTATTTGTGCTTTTTCCTGGCTTATTTGTAGTTTTCATAAAAAGTTCTTTTTATAAAGTTTGTCATTTTAGCTTAATGTTTAAGTTTTAAAAGGAAAATTTGAAAAAAAAATGTTTTATAAAAAGAGAGAGGCCCAGGCTCGAACCCTAGACCTCCCCCTTTTTCAAAGCCCCCACACACACAAACTCATACCGCTGTGCTACAATAGCTCATCCGGTATGAGTTTGTTTCATTAATTATATAAGCCCATTTAGCCATTTAAGCATTCAGCCATTTATAGCTTAATAACAACTTATTTATAAGCTAAATTTTCAGTTTTAGATTTTTCTTAGAACCTTTATAGTTTAATGCATTTTCCCTGAATTTTTCAGAATTTTTCATAATCGTTTAATATTTTTTAACATTTATTTTCTTTAAAACTGTTTTTTAATTATAATAAATTAAATAAAAATCAAAAAAAAAATTCTTTTTTAGAAAATTTTCTTTTATCTTATTACCACTTAGGCGGGAAAAAAGAAAAAACTATTTGTTGGGTCATTTTTGCAAAATTTAATTTTTTAAAGAACGGGTTTCGGGCCCGGTTCTTGTTTTCGCGTTTTTGAACTTAATTTAACTCCGTTTTCGTTCTAGTTTTCTTTATTCTTACTTTTTAGTCAATTAATATTAGGAAAAGTAAAAAAATTCACTTTAGGATTAATTTTTCATATTTTAGGTTTTTAGTCGCGTTCGTTTTTAATTTTCGTTCTCGTTTTTGTGATTTAAGCCTAATTGCCTTAATTTTATGTTCCTGTAGGAATTTAGGATTTTTTCTTTATGTCTTATTTATGATTCCCGTAGAATTTTAAGATATTAATATGCCATCTTATGCTTTCACCAGTAGTTTTAGGTTTAATTCCGTTTTCGCGTTTTTCTTAAATTGCTTTTGTTTAGGGTTTTCTTTTATTTGTTTTTGCATATTATTAGTAGTTTTAGATACTCAACCCCATATCCTTTCCATTCAAGCATTGATATTCAAACCAACTCTCGATTTTCCATTCACGCCTCGTCAGGGAAGAACGACCCGGGTCCGGTTTTAAACTTTGTGGATAACGAAGTGAGAAGCCGATACTTCCGGTAAAACTATACTACTATCATTGATATTATTCCATTTGCTATATATATTTATATATTTATTTATATTTATATATATGTAGTAAAAAGGAAGCAAATTAATTTTTGGCGCCGCTGCCGGGGAGGTGTGTTGCGACAATATCGTTACGGTTTGACGATTAGTGACTTGAATGTACATGTTTTCTTCTTCTGGTTGTGAATTATTTTCTTCTTTATTATTTTAATAATTAATAAAAAACAAGGTGTAATATCATAAATTTAAAATCTATTGTCTATAAAAACAAAAAAATTCATCATCTATTTAATTGCTTTTATACTTGTTAGCATTTATCATAATAGTTCCCAAACAAAAGGATTTTAAACTTTTGCCTTTGTGTCCACTTGTGAAATACGGCTAACCTTTAAGAGATTAAACAAACTATAAAAGATGTATAAGGAGGGGTTGTTCCGAGGAACTACGACACCTAAAGGTGAAAGGTTTTTAATAGGTCCGCGTTTCCAACTCCTTCGCTCATTGGTGCATTTTTTCTTTTTAAAGGCTACCGTGAAGCAAGTTGATTTTCGGTTTTAATTATTCATTTCTCGTTTTGGCCGTTAATAAAATATGATGTTTTTAAAAAACTCAAAAAATTAAAAATAATCTCCTTTAACACTTTTGCCATTTAATTCTTCTTCTTTATCCCTCAATTTTTTATTCTCTGATGGCGTCACTCGATTTTTGTTTGAATCCCATTTCACGTTTATGGGAATGTTCGTCTTGTGGAGGTTGTACAATAAATCAGTGGTGTTCAAATGGAGTCTCGTAGACAAGTTCGTTCGTGTTCATTAATAAAACGCCCACAACCGCTCGTTCAACGAAGCCTCCTATAGTTTGTGTGAAGTGTGGAAACCCGGTTGAAAGGTCCATCTTGTCAAGGATGTGCTCTATGGCGGAAGAAATTAAAGGAAGTTTGGTTTACAACTTGTCATGAAAATGGAATTAACCAAGACCTTCTAAACACTTCCGAGTCATCCGATGACGATACCAACGTTGTTAATGCTCCTCGAGAGCCATTCGTTGTCAAACAGGACCCCGGTGAAAATTCCTCGCAAAGTCCTCCACAAATTAACCACAATTGTTGTTACGAGGTGGTTGAATCGTTAGATGGTTTCTTTTGTCAAACATAATGCATTGTAAGTCTTGTGGGGAAAGGTTGCCTCACTTTGGTTTTATTTGTCCACCGAAAGCCTACGATTTATCTCTAATCCGGAACCATGCAATCAAACCATTGATGAGCTCCCACAAACTTTGCTAAGTTTTGATCCAAAGTGCTATTCCGAAAAAGAAAATTCATTACCTTACGTTTCAAAACCAAACTTTGTTGATGATTCTCCTAATGTTTTCAACCCACCTCCACAACCTCCATGTCTATTTCTCTATGAATTTTGCGGGAACACAATGATTTGTTATGGTCACTATTATACACTCAAGTTTATGCTTTTTCTATCCGGAACCGTGTTACAATCAAGACTTTAATTTCCCGCAAGATTTTCATGATTTTCAACAACAATATCTTTGTTGTGAAAATTGCGGGGGCCCGCATAAGGCTTTTCAATGTCAACCGTTGAATTATTATGAACCTAATTTCATGTTTATGATTTAATTATCTGGTTTATGACCAATTTGATATTTATCACCACAAAATATCTTTGTTGTAAAAATTGCGGGGCCCTCATGAAATTTACCAATGTCAACCAATGAATGAAGATTATTATCACAAGCAAAATTCTTGCTATGATCCTAATTCTTTTGGCTTTGACCAATTTCAACCCCCGCAATATACCGTCAATCATCCAATCTTCAATGCTCAAAATAGCCTTCTCAATTCTCAAAATGAGTTTCTCAATTCTCAAATAAGCTTATGGAGCTAATGACATCCTTGTGTGATATGGTTGGTCAATTATACAAAAAAAAGGAGAAGAATAAGCGAATTGAAGAAGAGCACGCTGGCTAAGATCGATTATTGGAAGTTTCCCGTTTGCTACGATGATTTGACGATGAGAGGAAGTTCTTTACCTTTGAAAGATTTGATTATTGTTGGACTTCCTCCATGTGTTGCAATCACTACCCGTTTCTATTTTCCAAGGAGCCCTGTTGCTCTCTCATAATGGAGGATAGCATCTTGACTACTATTCCGGATAACGGAATAATCGGACGAATTATAAGTATAGTGTCGGAACTTGTCCAAATCCCAAGTGAGTCCGAAGATTCTTCCGACGGTGAGTGTGATTTGCCTCCGGATGATGATTCTTCAAAGAATCATGATCTTACTTTCTCTAACCCTCTCTTCGATATCGATGAAGATTTTACCTCGAGTGATGAGTCATTTTCCGAAGAGGACGTTCCAAATGAGAATTTTAAAATTTTCTCTAATCCTCTCTTTGATCTTGATGAAGAAATCACTTCCACTAAGGTTGATCAAATTGATGATGAGGTGTTAGAAATTAACCAATTCAATTCCACCGGGTTAATGAATTTCTTTGTTCTTAATGCCCAAAATCCGATCTTTTAGAATTTTGCTTCATAGAGAGATTACTTCGATTAATGATTCTCAAAAGATCGATTCTCTTCTTGATGAGTTCACCGGTGAACTCACTCTTCCCCACTCAATTCCACCGGGAATTGATGATGTCAACCTTGATCCGGAGGGAGATATTTTGTTTTTGGAAAGTTTGCTTTACGATAACTCTTCTCCCCGTCCTCTGGAAGAATTTAATTCTGAAAATCCTACCGGGTCTTTCTCTCCATCTCCTATCCCGATCGAGGATAGTGACTCTGTTATGGAGGAGATTGACATTTTTTTTATGGTTATGACTCAATACCACCAGGTATTGAGAGTGATGATTTTGACTCGAAAGATGACGATACTTCTACCTCCCATCCTGAGTTCGAATCATTTCATGTTGATTATCCCGATTCGGGAGATTCAACCATTGATGTGGTGGAAGAAATCCTCGTTGATGTGCCTAATATTTTGCCCACCCATCCCGCCCTTCAATTGGATTTCGACTTCATTCTTTCTAATGATCTCGAATCCGATCTTAATGCTTCTTCTCCTTCCGGAGATAGAAACAAGATTTACGATCCGGGGATATGCATTAAAGTCGAATCCACGGGAATTCTTGCTCCTCTTCCCCCCGTGATTGATACATTACTTACATTTTCATCCAAAAATAAAGACAAAGTTTTCAATCACGGTGTTCTTGCTTCTAAGGAGAAATCTCCTTCTTCTCCATCACATCGGGGCTTGAAAGCTTTCCAGCTTTCTCTTGAAAGCCCGATGTTGATTCATGAGACACACTCTAAATTTGGGTGTTCGTCGTCCCCATTTCTATCCCCCTTGACAAGCTCAAGTATGGGGGGATCGGGTCAAGCTAAGTGACCTTAAACAAGAGCATCGTGGGAGGCACCCCATGCTTATCCATAGTTATATTATGTAGTAATGAATAAGTGTTTTTGTTGTGAGGAGACTTGCCTCTTTCCTTTTCCGTGTTTTGTATTTTGTGTTGTATTGTCCAGGATGTCCCGGATTTTTGAAGCCTCTCGTGCTCGCGGTTTTTGTCCTTCGATCACAAGAGCTTCAAATCCTCAGCTTCATTTTGGGAAACCGATATTCCAAGCTTATTCGACTAACGTTTTATCTTTAGCATAATTCATTATAAAAGGCTTAGGATTTCGTAGAAATCAACTCTTCTTAAAAAAATTGAGGACAATGATTTAGTCTTTTAGTATGGGGGGATCTTCGATTTGATTGCGCATGAAGCTGTTGTTTCACGTTATCCGTTTTTACACCAAAAATTTCAAAAAAATGAAAAAATTTAAAAAATTTTCAAAAATAAAATAAGTGTTTTGTCACAATTTTGACTTTCCTGTTGGGTAGAATAAGAGTAAATTTTGACTCGATCAAGTGTGTTGAGCTCTAGCTTGTTCCTTAGACTAAGCGTTCGCGGGTTTCGAAGAACGAAAAATGATAGAGTTAAGAAAACTGATGAGTTTGATGTTAAACAAGGGATTATTTTGAATCTTAAGGTTCATGTGTGTATTTGTCAGCTTTTCTCCCTATAAGATCCTAACCTGATTATATACGTGCTATTTTTGGAGATTAAACCTTAAATCTTTTTTGATATAATTTTATGTTAGTATATAGCAAAAACTTGTAGCCTAAGTTCAAATTTATACTTGAATTTTTTTAAAAGAAGTCTTCCCTATATCATATAAATATATGATGTTGAAATTAAAATAATAATTATAAATATAAATGTATTATGGGTGGCCGCGGGGTGAGGTATTGGCTTTTGATTTGGTTTGCTAAATATGTAACCGGGGCTTTTTTGTAAGGTTTGTCGCGTATTTTAGGTGATCTCGTGGTGCTTCTAGGTTTATGTGGGATTTTGCGCTTTTGGTTTATCTTCAGTTGTTATAGGTGATTATTATATCATGGTATTTATTCCCCTGGGTCTGTTCAGTGGTGTTTGTGGTGGTGTTGGATTTTTTTGGTTATAGCCTTGGGAGTTTTTACCGCTTCTTTCTGGTATGGCGCTGTTTTTCGGGATTTTTGTATTTTGGGTCTTTAGATTGGGCCGTGTTGCGGGGTGTTCGGGAATTATTGGTATACAGTGGATTATGGGTTCGCTGGTTTCCTATTTTGTGGGCTGATGTATGGTTGGTGTTTTTTTGGATTGATTTTTTTAGTGCTTTCTGCGTTAGTAGGCGCCGTTTGGCTGGGGATGTGGTGGTATTTTGGGTGATACAGTATACGTGTAGGTGAGGGTTATCTTTATGGGTGCGCAATTTCAGGAGATAGTTTGTGGTGGAAGTTACGGTCCTGTGTTGTTCGGGCAGTCGTTTGGTTTTTTTGGCGTGAGAGTATGGGTATATGGGTGTTTTTTGTTCAATTGGACTGGCTTGACTGGTGGTTGGAGATTCCTGGGGGCTGTTCGATGGGGTAGGTAGTGTTAATTATGGTTTTTTTTATATCTTTTTTGGTATTATTCTGGTTCTTATTTAGAAGTAATTTTGGGCTGTGGGTTCGGGATGTTGTTCTATGTTTTGTCTTATCAATAAGTAGGTGGTTTATATTTGAAGCTGGTCTTTTTTGTGTTCATGGTTTTTAGGGCTGTGGATATAAAGTATTGTTGTTTCTTGCAGGCTCAAACCGATGTTACAGCCTTCTAATTAGAAAGCACATAGTATGAATAAAAATACGAATGATATAAAGTTTGTTGTATCTTGACGGCTCACATACCGATGTTGCAGCCTTCTAAAAGTCTGAGGTTACAATTGTATAAATATTTAATATTAAGTGTGAATTAATTAAATAATAGTTCTCTTTTTGTTAATTCTAAATTTGCTTTTGAACTTTGTGCTATTCTATTTTATAAGCTATGTTTATAAAGATCCTAAAGTTATATTGAATCCTAAGGTCCGTGAGTTCACGTTACTAGTCTCTGTGAGGTGTCTAAAACATGGTCACTTGCCGCAAGGTTGGGATTGTACCGAGACGAAGTCGCTACATGGGATGATCTCGCTTCAAAATAATTAATTCCTCGGGTGGATAGGTAAAACTGTGCAAGAGATTATGCAACTTGATCCTGAGTTGAAAATCATTAAATAGCACATTCACATAATGTATATAATGTCGGGAAGTAGAAAAGTTCACAAGTTGCAAATATGAGTAGTGTTAGCATCTTAACTCATAATTAGCGGTGATTTCGTTTTAAGCTTGGTTTGGGATAGGTGAAAAGTCATGGACGATGAATTTATCCTTTTTGAGGCATTCTCGGATCGAAATGCATCTTGTTTTATGATCTAAAAGGACTAACGGTGCAATTAAAACCCAACCTCAAGGGCCAACTATGCTTACCACAAGGACCATACCTGCAATATATACATACGAGATGAGGGGCTAGTTGTGCCATCTCCTTAAACTCTTCCCCTGCACCCTTTATAACATTTACCCGCCAAAACTTAACCCAAGTATTGTACATCTTCTACCCCCACTTCACGTGCTACTGTTCCCTCACCCCTGCAACACTCTAAAACCATCACCACCACTATCCCCACACACCTACATGGACTTGACAGCTTGGCAATCCTCCAAACTCCCATTGGCTACAGAAAGAAGACAAGATATCAAGGGTCGAAAACACTCAGATTGGGCTCCAAGGCAAAAAGAATGGCTAAGATGATTTTGAGCTTTTCTCCTCACCAAGAAAACACAACTAGCACAGCTTATGAAGACCAATAGCTTAGGGTTTCAATATAAAAGCAATGTAATAGAGTAGGGTTTCTGGTCGAATTTTTGAATCCAAAAAAAGCTTGTATCCAAATCTTTGTACCATTTTTCATTATTGTCTTTTAATATAATTGTCATTTACATTTCAGTAATTTACTTTCCTTGTCATTTAAATTTTTGCTTTTAAATTAATGTCATTTACATGTTTTTTTTAAATATCTTGTCATTTAATATTGTTGTCTTTTAAATACTGTTGTTAAGCTTACTTATAAGTTCTTAAATCATTTTAAGCTGTCATGTAAGTTTATGTTTCAAATCTGTCAAAGAAAACCTTAAGTTTTTATACTTAAGGGTGTGTTTGGGTTAACCTTTTAAAACGGGTCAAATTGGGTTAATGATTCATTGGGTGATTTGGTCATCTTTGTCAAGCATCATTGAGTCATTTGACACATGTTTTTAAAAGCTTTAAGTCCTAAATCTTGTTTTCAAGTCTCTTCTAAAAGATCCTTGAAACTGTTGGACCAAAACAGTTTCAAGGTGATTGTTAGATTAGGATCTTTAAGACTATTTTTTATACTTGTTTGTATACCCATTTTAGTGTCAAAATAGAGTGGTGTTAGTCCTTTTGGTTTTACTTGCATTGTTTTTAATCTTTCAAAGTATTTTTCATATGTCAAAATTGTCTTTTTAAAGCCCCATTATTAGATGGTTATACTTGTTGTTAGCTTCTAATCTTTTTTGCATACAAGCTCTCTAGGAGCTTAACTTAATCTATTTTAGTTTGATTTGCTGTTGTGAGCTTATTTGACAGCTTATTTATAAGCTGGCTTTTAGCCCTTTTTTCTTTTGTGAAGCTCCCCTATCTTGTTAGCTGAAGCAGCAGAGGCACCATGCTGCTGCTCAGTCGCCGCGCATACTATCTCTATTGATGCTCGGCTTTTTCTAGATCTTATGATCCTCTGTAGGACGCTCTTTTGCAGTTGTTTTAGCTTGCCCATAAGCTGATATATAAGCTCTATAAGCCTTTAGCCCCTAGGATCCCATTAGCAGCTTAAAAATAAGTATCAAAGTGTGTCCATAGGGCCTGATGTTGCTTCCTTTTTTTTAGCGCCATAGCTTATTTAGTTTTTTTATTTTGCTTTTTTTGCAAGTTTAAACTTAGCTCTATATTGAGGCCCATCATGTATGTAGGCTATATGGACGTTAAGTTCAGTTGCTACCAACTGACCCAACACTCTGATTATCTTATGCTTATTGTAGTCTGTAGCTCTCGTCTACTGTGATTATTTCTCGTTATATCACATAGCTGTGTCATTAATGTGCTCTGACGTGTCATTGCGTCTCTTAAGGTCTTGAAGTGGTGCTTAAGTTCCCCTTGTTAGTTAGTATAGTCTGATTTTTTTGCACTTAGTCTCCAGCTTATTTGTTTGTTAGTCTTTGCTTATTTACATCTGCATTAGCTTATTAGGTTTAAGTGTTCATCTGTGTTTAGCTTTTTAGGTTCTTCATGAGCTTATTGAGTTTTAAAAAAGCCTAGCAGTACTACTCCATAGTTAGTACTGCTAAGCTTCTTTGAGCTTATTCAGCTTATTTGGTGAGCTTAAATTAAGTCCTCTGTGCTCATTAGATTCAGCTATAAGTATGTTTTAGCCTATTTGCTTTGTCTCCTTGCTTATTGAAATATAAAGCCTAATTAAGTTAGCTTAGTTCCTTTTTAGCCTTTTAGCCAAACTGTCTGTTTGATTTGCTTATTTCCTGGCTTATTTGTAGTTTTCATAAAAAGTTCTTTTTATAAAGTTTGTTATTTTAGCTTAATGTTTAAGTTTTAAAAGAAAATTTTGAAAAAAAATGTTTTATAAAAAGAGAGAGGCCCAGGCTCGACCCCTGGACCTCCCCCCTTTATACCAACGCCCTAACACACAAACTCATACCGCTGTGCTACAATTAGGTTCGGTTTTGGTTTTTACTTTTAGATATTCGCGGTTAACCGAACCGAACCGTGCATATTATACATGATTATTTTCTAACTAATATTCAAATAATTATGCAAGTTAGTAATAACCGATATTATTGCATACTTTTAATTGTATAACGTCTTTTACGTCGTTAAAGTAAAACATTTGTAAAAATTCTATGTGTGAAAATTTGATTAATGTAATCGTTTAATCTATAACGTATCGAGCAATATTTTGTTAATAGTTATTTATTGAATTATTTGAATGCAATTATTGTAATGGAATAATACTTAAGTATTCATATGATTTAAAATTTCAACGTCATTTAATTTTAATAGAAATTACATTTTATTTCTAGACTATGTTATTTTTTATACGGTTAAACTCTATTAAACGTCAAAAACGGTTAACCGTGACCCGAACCGCGGGTAACCGCTCACTTCGGGTACCCGCATGTCCGGTTACCCGCCTAGTACGGTTCGGCTACGGATAGTAAAATTAATTACCCGCCCCGCGACGGATAGTTTAAATCTTCTAACTAACCGAACCGAACTGCCCCGTGAACACCCCTAGCTACAATAGCTCATCCGGTATGAGTTTGTTTCATTAATTATATAAGCCCATTTAGCCATTTAAGCCCCCAGCCAATTTTAGCTTAATAACAGCTTATTTATAAGCTGAATTTTCAGTTTTAGATTTTTCTTAGAACCCTTATAGTTTAATGCATTTTACCTGAATTTTTCAGAATTTTTTATAATCGTTTGATATTTTTTATCATTTATTTTCTTTTAAACTGTTTTTTAATTATAATAAATTAAATAAAAATCAAAAAAATATTTTTCTTTTTTAGAAAATTTTATTTTATCATATTTCACTTAGGAAAAATAGAAAAACTTTCGTAGGGTCATTTTTGCAAAATTTTAATTTTTAAAGAACGGGTTTCGGGCCCGGTTCTCGTTTTTGCGTTTTTGAACTTAATTTAACTCCGTTTTCATTCTAGTTTTCTTTATTCTTACTTTTTAGTCAATTAATATTAGGAAAAGTAAAAAATTCACTTTATGATTAGTTTTTCATATTTTAGGTTTTTAGTCGCTTTCGTTTTTAAATTCCGTTCTCGTTTTTGTAATTTAAGCCTAATTGCCTTAATTTTATGCTCCCGTAGACTTAGGATTTCATTCTTATGACTTATTTATGCTTCCCGTAGAATTTTAAGATAATCATATGCCTTTTTATGCTTTCTCGTAGTTTTAGGTTTAAATTCCCGTTTTCGCATTTTTCTTAAATTGCTTTTGTTTAGGGTTTTCTTTTATTCGTTTTTGCATATTATTAGTAGTTTTAGAAAATTACACCCAAGCCTTTTTCCATTCAAGCATTGATATTCAAACCGACTCTCGATTTTCCATTCACGCCTCGTCAGGGAAGAACGACCCGGGTCCGGTTTTAAACTTTGTGGATAACGAAGTGAGAAGCCGATACTTCCGGTAAAACTATACTACTATCATTGATATTATCCTATTTGTTATATATATTTATATATTTATTTATATTTATATATATGTAGTAAAAGGTATAAATCATCCATTTTAACACCATTTATCACATGTATTCCTTCCTAGGGTCCTTAAGTCCATAATTGTCCAAAAATGTCTAAGAAATCACAAGGTTCATTTGTGTACACACTTATTTATCTATGAATTTTCATAAGTATACTTTAATTACTAGTTTATATATGAACTTTTATACATAAACCAAGATTGTACAAGACTTATAATTCTATTATAACATCATATTAGCATCCATATAACATAAATAAAAGTCCATGAAACAATGAGCACAAGTAAAAATCCCTTTTACATGTTTAAAATTATCCTAATGGTGATTTTGCTACATAGAACATATATACTCATAAAATGATAAATGTAAATTCATAAAGAGTTTTAGATGACCTTATTGTGATGTGTAGTGATGAACAACAAGAGCTAAACCCTTGTTTAGAAACCAAACCCAAGATTATAACACTTGAAAACCCTAAACCAAGGCTTTCTTGCTTGATTAACCCTTGCAAACTCCAAACCAAACCTTCTAATCACCTTAGGACATCTTAGATATCATGTAGGAATGTATGTAAGTGTTGTAGATTAATTTTGGTATGGATTTGGTATGTAATTGGTGTTGGCCGTGGGTTTGGAGTGACAAAAGGGAGAGGATTTTGATTTTTCACCTTATGAAATGAGAGTGTGTGTGTATTTCTCACAAGTGGATGTATTATATATCACATGAGTTAGTCAAAAAGAGAATAGAAGGTCTTGGGATAATGGGAGGATTTCATGGAAAGTCTTTGGTCAATAAAACATGTTTCTAGTCCAAGTATTGATTAGTTGTTGTAGTACATGGTTCCTAGTGTTTTATTTGTGTGCTTCTTGTCTCCTTAGACCTCATGTGCATGAAATTTAGGGGGAGGGAGTACTAGAAGTGTTTTTGATATTTTACATAAATATCATGCATTATTTACAAGTTACATGATGTAGTTTTTCATATAAGATAAATACTTGAAGTATTCATGTCCTAGCTAGATTATTTCATGTATCATTTGACCAACAATGATAACTTGGGTAAATTTTTAATAAAACTTTGGGTAGTGGGTATAAAAATAAGTATTTGTTGAAGCATAGATTAATTATGGTGGTTCCGGGTATACCTAAATGAAATTTTATCGCGAAACGTACACAATTTACGTAACCAATAAAATAAAATGAACAATGTTAATAATTATCCTCAAAATAATTACTTAACACTTGCTTGATGTAAACATTTAATTGTTTGATGCCCGTTTACATTGAATGATCATTTTTAGCTTACGCGATTTAACTTAACGATTACGATTTAAAGCAAACGCGTACAATACTAAAAATACATAGTGAATTTATTGACGTCGTAAATGACCCTAAAACACGGGGTGTTATAGTCTCCCCCCGTTAAGTGAGCCTTGTCCTCAAGGCTTAAGACGCGACACTTGACGACGGTGCGGTCTTTGTGAAGAGGTGTGGGTATTTCTTCCAGAATTGATCCTCGCGTTCCCATGTAAACTCAGGACCTCTCTTGGAGTTCCATCGAACCTTGACTAATGGGATGCGGCTTCGCTTCAACCGTTTAACTTCACGATCCGTGATCTCTACAGGTTCCTCGACAAACTAAAGCTTGTCATCAAAATGAAGTCCATCCAACGGAACGGCTAACGGTTCGTCGGCATAGCACTTTTTCAAGTTGGATACATGAAATGTATTGTGAACCCTGCTCAGCTCTTCTGGAAGCTCAAGCTTGTAAGCAACCTCTCCAACCTTTTCTAACACTTTAAAAGGTCCAACATACCTAGGGTTTAACTTCCCCCGTTTGCCAAAACGTACGACCCCTTTCCAAGGCGAAACTTTAAGCATAACTTTATCCCCGACTTGGAATTCCATCGGTTTACGCTTTAGATCCGTGTAACTCTTTTGTCGATCGCGAGCAGCTTGCATCCTTTGCTTGATCTGAACGATCTTCTCAGTTGTTTCTTGAACTATTTCTGGGCCAGTGATTTGAACTTCTCCAACATTAGCCTAACAAACGGGTGAATGACACTTTCGACCGTAAAGTGCTTTAAATGGTGCAGCCTTGATGCTAGCGTAATAGCTATTGTTATATGAAAGCTCGACTAATGGCAAATGGTTAACCCAACCCTTTCCAAAGTCGATCGCACAAGCACGCATCATATCCTCGAGTTTCGAGTCATATGAGTAAATTGTCAAATCTCAGGTTTTATGCAGCCATTTGTACATGAATTAACTTATGAAATCAAGTGCAGGAAATTTTTCATCAAAAACAAAAATTTCGTTTTCACAGAACGTGGAGCACGATTTACACGCGACGCCGTCACCACGACACCTGTGACGGGGTCAGGATTTTCCTGACGGCGTCAAACACCCAGGTCCAGAAAACTTAAAGTTTTTAATTATTTTTGAAAATAAAATTTGCATAACAATTAAAAAATGTACTCTTCTGTTATAAACCTATAAAACTAATGAATTTAACAATACTCTCATTATATCTTTACTGCTTTATCGAGTCAAACCCTAAATTTACATTGTATATTTATATATCGCACATTTTATGCTTGGTATAGTTGTCTTTGTGTTTGACTACAAGTTATATTTGATGAGAAGAAGCTTGGAAGTTCTTAGGAAGTTTCAATGGATGACTCTTGGAGGACGATTTAACCACTTATCGCATGTTTCTTCTCTATTATTGAGCAAACCAGGGGAGTACTAGGTTCTTTTCCTTGTTTTCTTTTTCCTTTAATTCGTTTCTACGGGTACTTTTATAGAACATTGGGGACAATGTTCAACTTAAGTGTAATGGGGAAAATAAGTCTTAGAAATTATTCTTTCATTTGCCATTTGCTTTGTCCTTAAAATGATGGGTAATATATCAAAACATAGCATAAAAGGTAATTTTGACCCAAATTTAAAATTTTTTATGACACATACTGACGAAAACCGAGTATTAATAGCGTTTCATGGATAGGAATTTATATTATTAGCACAAAAACCTCTCACAATTTACCCCCCAAAATGTGAGATTTGCCCTTAAATGTTATACCTTTAGCTTGTTTGAGTTAAGGAGTGAGAAATCATGTGTGTCTATTCTGTCGTTACGGATTTGTATGCGTGGTTTTGTCGCCTTTTTTGGAACATTAGAATTGGTTACTTTAGGATTATGAGAGTGTACCGGTAGTATATTAAATTCTAGAACTTGTTTTTGTGATGCATCCCGAGACCGCATAGTAAGTATTAGGATTTGCTTGATAAGAGGCATTAGGATTAACCCATGTTTTAAACCTGTAATTGTTATGATGGTCACACCGATCATATAACTATCCCACACCTTTTCCATGCACTCATTTTTAGTGCAGGATACCCCTAGTACAACCCTCCGGGCCTATCTTTTTTCACGGTTCTCGTAATTTTTTGGTTAAGCCGGACTACACCCTTAAACCAATCGTTACACCCAAATCGCCTTAGCCTACCTTGTATGTACTCACTTTTAGTACATTATTGTTTTAACCCAAGTTAATTATTTGAGTACACTGTTGCGAATCCTTTATCCTTATAAATACAATTTTGAGACGATTAGGATTCATGGTAGTATTTATTTCGCGGAAGAATAGGGAAGAAAAGTTAAGTCAATACCCCCATACGTTTGTTAGATGATCTCCATGTTATTTTGATCCACCTCAAATCGGGTCATTAGTTAGATTGTAAATATCAAGCATGTAAAAGCTCAAGTGTAGGGGTACGTATTATAAACCCCGTGTTATGATGTATTATGTTATTCAATAAAAAAATAAAAAAATAGAAAAGAAAAAGAAAGAGATTGATGTAGAGTTGTGTAGAGTTTGTATATCTTCGTCCGAGTCTTGGCTTAGCAACCAAACCAACGTGTATTCGTGTAAATAATTAGCTAACCCTTCCACTCCAAATTCACCCAAAGCCACCCAAATGTATCCCATCCGTTTTAGTTTCTATTATATGTTATCTTACACCTACACCCCCACAACCCTTTAAAAGACCTCTTGGATAGTAATGAATAATGCTTGCACCTAGCGGTGGAGGTTTGATCCTTTACCAAGCCTATGGTAATTTATATGCTATGACAGGTAATGAGTGTTGATTTTCCGTTTCCCCCTTTATGTTATAATTTATTATACACCCGAGTGAAAGAGAGAATCCCAAACACTTATGTGAGGTGCTAGTATATACTTTCCGTGCTTTTAATTACGAGGTCTAGAAGGTTGTGTTGTAAAATACTTTTAAAGAGTAGGTTAAATGACCCTCATATTGCTATTGTCTAGGTAGAAAAGCCTATTTGCTTAAGGACAAGCAAATCCTAAGTGTAGGGGTATTTCATGAGGTGTTATTTTATACACTTTTTTGGGGTCGTTTAACCTCCTAAATCGTGCATTTATGCCCAAAATAGGTACTTAATTGTTCCTTTTTAGGTATTTAGCATTTGGAGGAAATATACGTGACTTGGGCTCATTTGGAGAAGAAACAGTGAGACTACGGACCTACACCAACATCTCTCAAGATTATGTTCTCAGCGACTAGAGACGACGTCACAACATACACGTGACGCCGTCACAACTCATCTCATGACGGTGTCACAAGATTTCACAACGGCGTCAACTCGTATGACCCAGCCTAAGATCTAGAATATTCTCTTTCACGACGGCGTCACGATTAAAACGCGACGCCATCGCAGTGATTTATCTATATATACAAATCCGTTTTTAGGGTTATAAGTGTGTAACTTTAGAGTAAAAAAGAGAGACGAACCATAGTTCGTTTTGCAGCTTATCAGGATGATTATAGGGCTTTAAAACCCTATTGTAACTCTTTCAATTCATGTTTTAATCAAGTAATACGACGTTTGAGTCTGGGTCAGTCCCTGCACGGCCTACCGCATACACCTTGCTGGAGCATTGCCTTTTCCATCTTGGGTTACCACGATTGTTGTGTTCTTTAGCTTGGACACTCCCTCTTGAAATGCCTTGGGCTCCGCACTCAAACACTGTAGGTCTCCTACCCGACCTGGTGCGCTCTGGGAATGTTATTTAACATTGTGGCATTTACAGTACTCCATATCAATCACCATGGGCAAAATGGACAACTTTGTTGCATTTGTGGCATTTTGGAGCACATGGACCGTCATGGTAATAATTGCATTTTATTGCATAGGGTTTAGATCCCCCGTATGGCTTCTTCTCACCAGTCCTTGCAGTGTAGGCCCGACCAGTGTTCTGCCTCTTGTTCTGTTGTTGTTGGTTCTGAGTGTTCCTTGAGGTGTCCTCAAAACTTCCCTTTTAATCTTGTCTGGCTCAGCCTAAAAATGCTACAGGATTTTCTTATCCATTAGCTCGGTTGCAATTTCAACTGCATCTTGCATTGTCTTTGGTTTAGACGCCACTACACTCCTATAAATCATGTCGGGAAGGCCACCGACATATTTTTCAATTTTATCAGATTCTTCGGGAAACATCCTCCCATACAACAAAGCCAATTCCTGAAAGCGTTGAGTATAACTTGTCAAGTTGGTACCCATCACCTTCAGATCCTAAATCTCCATTTCCAGTTTCTTGATCTCATTTCGAGACAGATTGGGCAGTCTCATTTTATGAGGTTTTCCAAAGGCATACCGTAAGCGCATCATGACTAGTGTCTTGACATGAGTGTTCCACATGTCAAAGCAACTTGGAATGGAGAGTGCAAGTAGCAAACTTGACTTGATTCTCAACTGTATAATTGCTGATGTGGAAAACAGACTCCATCCTTTCAAACCATTAAGATAGACCAGCAACTCCTTCCGTGCCTTTGAAGTTTAATGTTTGACATTTGAGAAAGTCAGTGTAAGTACATTCACGAGCAGCTCGTTCTATCCTTCTAACACCTGTTACCGAATTATGGCTATCATCGTCATTCGGTACTTCTGTTAGAATCACATTTGGCCAAAGCTGGTAGTAAACACCTTGGTCAATTCATTGCCTGAAGATTCGGGCATTAGTGACAGTGGTAGGATAGTGCTGGTGTTGCGGCCAGGTGTGTTTCTAGGTTAACCTCTGTGGTCCTTCTTTTGGTGCCATTTTCTTCAATCATAAGAAAATATAATACCCGTTAGATTTCATAGAATCTATAATCTGACAGATATAGATGCACGATAAATTTAAAGTGAGATACATAATCACAGTGCATTATACACCGTAATTTATAAATCCAAAAATGATATAAACTACAAATCGACATTTCATTCACAAACAAATTCGATTATAGACATCGACAATATTACCCATTCCATATTTAATTGGAAAAACATTACTGATTGAGTTCAGATACAAAACGTCACACGATTAGGTTTAAAAATACACATAACAACTAAAGCTTTTTTACCTAGGCCAGGTTTGAAACCCATAATACTTAGTTGGCTATATACATAATTAAAACTAGCATAACATGATCTAGGAACTGCTACCAGCCTCCTCCGGTAGCTCTGGCTGTGCAGGACCCTTAGCGGGTCCCTGCTGTCTCTGTAACTCTGCCATCTGAGTCTGTAGTCTCTTCACTAGCTTTAGTGCCTTAGTGAGTTATACCTGCCTCTTATGGTCCGCTGCCAATATCTCTCTAATCACCGTCTGTCTCCTATGCTCCACTGACTATAACTCTCTAATCCTGAACTGCTGAGTCGAAACAATGTGGTAAGTAGCGACCTTAACCTCTGCACTCGCAAGGTCAACTCGCATCCCAGTATCATCCCCAAGCCTCTCGAGACATCCTAGCCTCCGCCTCCATGAGTCTAGCAGTACGTGCATGTGCACGCCTATCCTTAAATAACATGTTGAGCCGACCAACCAATAGTTGTCGCTCAGTCTGCTCATCATCCAACCTCGTATAAATCTCGTCCGTGTCCTGCCTAACCCTAGTCTCAAACTCTATCATATGTCGACCCAACTCTGTGTCAGCACTAGCTGGTGCCCCTTGCATGGTCTCGACTATCTTATCCCAAGAGTCGATGATCCCATATTATAATCTCTCTTAGTCACTCCTGATCCTCCTATCCATAGTGGCCCAAAACCATAGTTACCTCTAAGAACTCAGCGGATTCTAGCAGCAGCAGACGAGCTCTCTCCAACCTCGTATCTAGGACTAAGAGCAATACCTAACCACTTTCGAGGTGGTAAGGTAACCTCGGGTTTGTCTGCTCTACGGTTAGTAGAGAGTAAATGCATAGGTGGTGTTCCTGATGATGGTGCATATGGTCTGGCATGGGAGAGTATGATGGGTGGTGGTAATGGTAGTGAATGGTAAGTAGATGCAGCCTCAGCTCTCAGCCTGATCATCGCAGCTCGATAGCCCAACGGACGAATAGGCTTAGCAGGTGGTGATGGGATAAACACAGGGCCACTAGTGATGATATTAGTAGTGGTGGTGAGGAAATCTAAGGTAGGTGGTGATAGTATCGGGGGTAGTGGTGGAGAAGGTATCTGGGGAAGTGGTGATGACCATGGGGAAAGTGGTGATGATGGTGGAGTAGATATAGCGAGAAGTCTGGCAACCTCTGCATCAGACCAAACTGGTGTAGGTACTGGAGCTGGAATAGAAATCCTAGCTGTAACGCGGTATGCAGGGTGTGGTGGTGGTGTGGCTGCAGACTCGTCAGTCTCAAACGGCTCGGTCTCCTCAGCAGATGGGGCCTGATCAATAGCTAGTAAAGCAACAGCTGTAAAGTCGGCAAGAGCTGGGTGCTCCTCCTCCTCCTCGTCATCAGCCTCAATATCAACCTCCTCATCCTCATCATCATCAGATGGCTCATCCTCATCATCGCCATCATCTCCTCCGTCAGCAGGATAATCGGCAGGATCCTCCTCAGGGTCCTCGTCGTCATCCTCCTCCAGATCCTCCTCAGGATCGGAATCGAGAATATAGCCTGGTGAATCAGTAGTAGGTGAGTCAGTAGCAGGCAGTGGCTGCTCCTCAGCTGGGAGTATCTCTTCCTCAGTTGGCATAAACTCTGGATAAACAGGCTCTGGAACAAAGTCTGGTGGAGGTGGTGACTGTGGCTCCTCGGGGCCAGGTATGTAGAATCTGGTGATGGGGGCCTGTTTAAAGCGGGACCTGTAATATGGGTTTTAGACTTCCACAGGGCAGTCCCTCGTGCTCAGGTCCAACAACTCCTGGGGATCCAATATCTGATAACCCTCCATATTGGCTGGAAACATCAGTGTATGTAACCGTAGAATCCTCAGAATCCAACATGACTGTATCTGAAAATCCAAAATAGCTTATATTAGTATTTAATATAAGACTCTTATAGTAATATACATTTATATCAGTAACATGTTTATCAATCATGAAGCATTATAGTCCTAACCAAACTAATGCAACAACTAGTGTATGTATGTAGGTAGTCCCGTTGCTCAAACCCTTTGTATGAATCCAATGTTTGAAAACGGTTATAGTCCAGCAAAAACATTTGACCTGGTTCTCTATAACCTTGACTCTTGATACCAATCTGTAACACCCCCAAATTGGGTCGCAGCGGAATATGGGTCCGGGGCGTGTTACTTCATAGATCAATAACACAAGATATATATAAGAACGACAAAAGTCATTTAAAACATACATTGGATTTAACTAAAGATAAGTATTTGTTTCATAAGCCCTAAAGCTTTACTTTTTAGCTTGTTCAAAATACAATGATTTTAGCCCATATCAGATATACAAATAGGTAATCGACTAAAAATCTTTAATGCATGATGTCTAAATCAAAACCACAATGTATCCTTGCCCTCGTGCTTATTGTCCTCCTTAAAAAAATCATTGTCTTTAAAGTCATACTATAATGTTGGTGAATTCAATAAGTTTGATAAATGGTATATTGTAGGACCACAGATTTCCTAAGTGTATGATAATGCAATAGATGCAGACATCATATAAATGTAATTACGTTGCCCTAAGCTCATGACACTGAAGCTCGACATAAATGAATACCATATAAATGGCCTACATTGCCTTGTTGTTTGATTCATTATTGTTCTTGCTTTATCTTTAACATGCTTGGCTAAACTCCCTATTGTGTTCATTTTTGATTGTATGAAACCTAGAAAGTAGATCTTAGTGATGTTACTTCTCTTAATATATTTCACATGCATTTAATATACTCTTAGGGGCCTTGTAATAGTCTTCATACTACCTTACGTGTGCGTTTCCCTAACGAAATATTAAATAGACGGCGGGTTCGTGTAATTCGTTTATGACTTAGGAAATAATTACATAGATTATCACAAGTGTAACAAAGCGACAACACTACGAGAAGCAATCTAGGGAGTAATACATGATTAAATGAATATAATATTTTATTATATTGTTATCACTATTAGCGTAGTTTATTATCTAGTTTAATAACTAAAACCAAACCAAATCTCTCAAACATATGATTTACCTGCTTTCTATAAAATATAAAAATATAAAAATAATCTTCTCTCAACTCCTAGAATTCTGTTAGACTGTAATCAAACCTTCCCAACCTATTCCCCTAAAACGTTTATAAATAGTTTGATAGTAAAAACGACGCAATTTCTTCGTTTTAAGCCCGTTTTTTATGTTTCTTATGCCTACGCTTTCGTATTAAGACGACGTATCAAAATATGACATTTTTGTATTTCAGTCCTCTGGTGAACAATACTTTTACTGTTCACACCAGTTATAAAGTTATTTTTATAGTTTTATTTATCGTAAAACTTGTAAATGTCGTATTTTATTCGTTATAGCTCCGTTTTTAGCGATTCTTTCGAGCACGTCTTTGTAATTGAAAGTTCTATTTATTTTTGATGTTTTACAAAAATAAATGTTCTTGATGAACAGTAACTTTTTATAAAAGTATTTTTATACATTTAAGTGTATAAACTCGTGTAATTCATAACTCCTTCGTTATCGATTAAAATATTACGATTCTTATTAACTTGGAATTTAAAAAATGTGTAGGATCTGTTAAAAATATGAAACCTTTTATATCAGAAGTATTTGATAACTTGTTTTTATAAAATTTATTTTATAAACCCAGAATTAACGTAAAACGTATATTTGCCGTATCTTTTTCGTTATAAGGCAGTTTTTCGAGTTATTTACATATTTGGAATCTTCATGAGGTGTACTATCATTATAAAACATAATATGGCTATTACCAGTGTCGAACTAAAACAGCCCCATTGAAATCAATATGTATACTTATTTATATAACTTGTTTTATGTACTTTTCAACCTAGTAAATTACCACAATCCTCCATAACCTTATTTATCATATATGTTACATATAATACTGTCCATATTTTGTCCAAGAGTCCATAATAACAAGATTAACAAGTCATTTACAACACATGAAATCTTAAACTTTCTTAAGTAAACTTTTACTAATTTGTACTAGTTTGTATTTTATGCTTAAACTAACATGATGCCATACTTATATTTCCTTTATTCCATGATATTTACAACCACCTAACACATGAATAAGTGTAAAAAATCATAATCACAAGTAAAAATGTGTTTTACATGTTTAAAAGCATCATAATGGTGATTTTGCTATATAAAACTAATATACACATCAAATCATAATTATGAAAAGATGAGGGCTTTTAGATAACCTTATAGTGATGTAATATGATGACCAAAAAAATCTAAACCCTTGTTAAGATGAAAAACCAAAGCTTGCACACTTTAAAACCCTAGTTTTCCAAAGAAATCTTAATCTTGCAAAAACTTGCTTACACCTTGCAATTGCTTAACCAACCCTCCAAAACACCTTAGGTTATCATAGGAATGATGTTGTAATACTTGTATGGTCTTAGAAAATCAAGCTATGGATTTTATAAAGAGGGTGTTTGTTGCCGTGGCTTATAAGAGAGAAAGAGAGGTGGTTTTGTTTGATTTTTGTTAAGTGTATTGTGTTGTGTGTTGCTACCACTTGTATACTTGTAATATATATATATAAAAGGGTAGTCAAATATGGAAAACAAAGACCAAGACTTACCAAGGAGTGGGTGGCCGGTCAAGGGACAAAAAGGGGTGACTAGTGGTCAAAACCACTAGTCATGAGCTAGTTTAATACTAACCTAGGTTGTACATGGTCTTTGTGATTAATACTTATGTTCTTATGTTCCTAAAGGTGTAGAACATCCCATGAAATTGTGGAAATGTGCTAGATATTATCTTGGTAATAAAATGGAAGAAAATGAAAGTATACTTGTAGTTTATAAAGTGTAAGTAATTGTAAAGATGTATACTTGTATCATTTGTATGTCTTGCTTATTTCTTATTAAATGGGGCGTCCCATTTGTTACATGTGGGTAAAGTTTTATAAACTTTGATCATTGGAAATAAAAATAAGCATTTGTTGAAGCGTAGATTTATTTTGGTGGTTCCGGGTATGCCTAAACGTATTTTATCGCGAAACGTAAACACTTTACGCAACCAATAAAAATAAAATGAACAAAGTTAATAATTATACTCAAAATAATTACTTAACACTTGTTTGATGTAAACATTTAATTGTTTGATGTCCGTTTACATTGAACGATAATTTTTAGCTTACGCGATTTAACTTAACGATTACGATTTAAAAGCAAACGGGTACAATACTAAAAATAAATAGTGAATATATTGACGTCGTAAATGACCCTAAGACACGGGGTGTTATAACGTGTTTACTCAATATGGTTCCAACCAAAAAGGTAACTAAGACACCATCAGGTTATGGAATGGGAAGACTCCCATTAAGTCTTAACTAAAGTTCTGAATTTATTGAGATCACGTTAAGCGTGTTATTAGAAAACTAAAGTCAAGAACAGTTAGCATATACTATACAACCTAAACGAGAACAATTTTATTGTTACTCGACTTGCTGCGTATTTGGAGAAAGTTTCCTCTTACACCAAGCAAGTGGGAGCATTTGTTTTGGAGAAAGTCTCTTCTTACATAACCTTCTGAATGCACTAACAAACAACATAATAAATGTTGAGATGTAGTCCATGAAAGAAAATCATTTTTGGAATTTGATTGATCTTTCACCAATCGGTAAGACTATGAGGTTAAACTGGTTCTTCTAGGAGAAGACTAATATGGACAGAAATGTACACATATTTATACGCACACCTAGTGGCCAGGGTTTTAATTATACTCAAGCGATTGACTATGATTAAAACTTCTTTTCCTTGCAAGCGTTAAATGAATAAAGATATTAATTACCACACTTGATTTCATGAATATGAAATATGGCAATTAGATGTAAAAGCTCCTTCTTAAATGATTACATTTGCGAGGACATTGGGTAATCAAAAAGGTTTTTGAATCCAAGTTATCTTTAGAAAATGTGCAAGCTAGATTGGAGCATGCATATAGGAGCTGGAATCTTAGGTTTAAATCAATAATTTGATTTTGATTGAAACAATGATAACTCTTTAGTACACCTTAAAGCTAGTCAAAGCATTATGTTTTGTCCTTTCTCTATCTCATATGTTGTCAACATATTGGAAATGATATTTCACCTAAGCTGGATTTTAATTCTTAGTTTGGAATAATATTTCCATCGAGAGATATACGAAATAAAATATACAACCTTGGAACAAATGTTTATTAGGATAAACATACGCGATTGATAAGTCTAACATAATATGACACATCATGAACAAGACTCAAAATTCTATCTAACCTGATGAGTTGAACACATGTTTGAAAACGTTTAGTTTAGCTAAAAGTTTCATTATGTATGTCATGATATGCATTAGACTAAATGTAACACTTGCATGAATGCAAGATGAATCGACAACCATAGTAACTAAGTGAAAGTCATTAGACTACTATTAAAAGAACATTCTAAAAGGCCTACAAAGGACTAAAGACATGTTCATTGTTTATGGATTTTTAAGGAGATTAGTGTTGAGTTTATACACTAATGCTTATTTTGCTTGAGATGATTCTCAACCCTAGTCATAGCAGGATTTCATCATAAATGATAATACTGCTGACTAGACCTGCTTGATTGAAAGCATTGTTGCACTATTCATTAAAGAATAAGAATACTTTACAGTTTAGGAAGCTGTTAAGAAGATTGTCTTATATAGGTGGTTTTTCTTGCTTCAAACAACCTATGTAATGTATTGTGGCGATGCTAGTATTATTGTAATAGCACATGAAACGCACATATACAAAATGACAATCATCGTATTATTCAAAACGTTCACTTCTTGTGAGTTTTAAAACAAGTATTCTCAAAGATTCACTCAGATGACAACTAAGTTGGTACTTTTACAAAGTCAATGTCTTGTACCAAACATGTTTATCATGCTAGGAACATTGAACTTCGACCTGCTAGTAGTCTCATGTATATCTGTTTTTAGTATTTGGATAATGGAACGTTAAGAAATTGTATTAAGCAATGAATTGATATACCTGGTATGATCGTCTTCATTTTTTCAACTGTGTTCTATATTAGCATGTTTAAATCCATGAATAACTTATTTATTCTAAATCGTCCATTGTCAGTTAATGATACGGGAGCATCATTGAATTAAGGCAAATGTGAGTATTTTGGTAATATTCATATAGTATGAATATTAAAGGATGATACCGCCAAACTCATATGTTGTTCATTGGATGAACATTGGACTGACCCAACCCACGAGTATTCACTACATGGATCAGCGTCAATAGTGAATCTCGCAAGTGGTTATGTCTCTCATCCTCAGACTTGAGATGCAAGTAGGTTTTGTGTATGTGGAATGTCAATCTTTGATATGGTTCAACGCTGACCTATTAAAGGCTGCAATAAAGGCCATTTTCAGGAGGGATGTGAAACACATAACGGACACGTGTAGTCAAAATAGGATTTGTTCCTCCATATGTTATGGAGTTAGATACTACTGGGCCCCTTGATGATTTGAACAGATGTATGTGTGGCCGCACCCAAATGTAATTAAGATGATACTTGATTAATTTGGTAATCTAGTTTAATGTCTATATTGAGAAACATAATTGTTAAACAATAGAATGACTTATGATCCATGTCAGATGTTCAACATAGTATCTATAACAAAAGGATGATTGATACCTAAACCATTTAAAATGAGATGTTTAAGAAACTATCTTCATATGTCTCTGGGGGCATTGGCGTGTTGCTAGACGCTAACCTTTGCTTATGTAATTACTTGATTATTATGACGTGCGCAAGTGGGAGCTGTTGGGCTCGTGTCATAATAACTAATTATATGGCTAGACACATGTGAGCCTATGGGGTTACACACATATACACTGAAGGTTACCATTTATATATTGTGTTTATTGTATTTACGGTATATAAATAACCAATGTAACGCTGGCTCAATTAGGGCCTCTAATAAATAAGTAATGGACTTAGTTTATTAGACTTAGAAAACAAATGGCAAGCCCATTTGGACCTATAGAGGTGGCCGACCATTTATGGCTTTAGAAGGGATAAGATTGTTTTTTATTCTAGTCAAATGTATATATGGATGATCTCCTAAATTAATTTGATTGATAACAACTTTTCTAATATCTCTCCCCCCTCTCCCTAACAAAAACACGACACAACACACTCTTCTTTAAGGGTTTTATGTGTTCTTGTTTTCTATCACTTTATATCTAGTTTATTCAAGGTGAATTCCATAGTTACGGGGTTAAGACTAGCATTAATTGGTATACAAGGAAGTGTAGTGTGGATACATCATAGAGGTGATCTCCATTTGATCACTTGGTTTCACTTTGTGCTTCGTGTTAGGGTGAAGGTCACCGGTTGATTCTACTAATCACGCTACAAAGGTATTACTTTTCTTGTTTTTCTTTGATTGATCATACGACTCTATGGATCTGTTGATAGGTGCTTGTTCCGCTGCGTTTAATGTTTGTTTATATGTTATTCATTTAATTTAGCACCTATAGTGGTATCAGAGCCATCATATGATGTCATATGATCATCTTGTATGCGTAAAAATGGCTAAAACGCGTA